>WAAG01053391.1:58924-89001 GCA_013390105.1 Tichodroma muraria | reverse complement strand
GTAATGCCACTGGTTTGAAAGGAGCCAAGGTATGACCCTTGAAAATATTACAAAGATTTGTAAAACAATAACCTAAACATGAAGGAACCAGTTAACAGTGTAACTAAGGTATTCTTCTCTGACCCCAGGGCAAGACACTATTTGGCTACAACTTAAAGGGAAAAAAACAGAACTCCCAAGGGACTAACGAAAAAGTCACTGAAAAGTGGCTGAGAAACGTCTAGAACACAACTACAGGATGAGCAAGAAGGAAGTCCTGGGCTCTCCCTTGGAATTTCAAGGGAGGGGAAAAGTAAAGTTTACAGATATCATCTCAAGTACAATTACTCTTTTCTATTATAAAAACACCCTGCCCCTTTCCATTTAGGAAATTTCAGGTTTACTGCGTATTTTCGTGTCACTTTTCCCATCTGCAGGTTGAAGCCTCTACCAGCTGCTCAACACTTTATCAGCCCTTCAGCACAAGGATACATCAGAAATTTGTGCATCAATAATGTGCATTTACAACTCTGGCATTTTAGATCTCAGTTTACATGCCAGTGTGCACGAGATATTGTTAATTTAATCACCCATGTAAGCACCCAGCCATTCAGTTTGGCAGGACTGCCTGAACCACAGCTGTGTTTTCATTTACCTTATAACCTCAGATAAACCTAAGCAAACAAAAATGCTCAAAACTAATCAGATTTATATTTGCTCTGCTGAACTATTACATAAATCATGGGAAAATGATCAATAGACTGCAGTTCTCAGACTGTTAACGTTTACTGAAAAACAAATGCAAAAATTAACATTCAGGAGAAGATTTTTGACTGGAGCCAGTTTAACCAGTGAAAAAGGATTTTGAGGATTTTTTTGAAGTGTAGGTCCAATGTTCAGTACAATGCTGATACCATTTGGGGTTGCTTGTTTTTCAGAAAATACTTCCTGTACTATGGAAATCAAATTCTTCAGTCATAATTTGCATGTCTGAATTAACTCATGGCAAACAATGCAGAAAACCTCAATGTCTTTATCTAGGTGTTGCAGGAAAGTGTTTATTCAAGTTACAGGCACCTCGCAGAAGTTAGTATTATATGTGCATTTTACAAGACATGTCACTTATTAATGTACGGAATAACTTCAGTGGTTTTACCTATGTAGGAGCATTTTTCACACCTGTAATTTCTCACTTCTTTCCTCCACTTTATTTAACTTCCAAACATCAAACCTAGTATTGCTACAATAGGACTAATCCCTCCCTCTGTCAAGGGACACAGCAGGTAAAACAGATAACCCTCAATGAAATTGCTTCTCCTACCTCTCCAAACACAAATTTTCTTCCTAAATTCCCACTTTTCCCCCAAGACACAGTATATGCAAGGCCCTATTGATATTTCCCACCAGCAGGAGATCTCACATGGTTAACAAAAATCAGATGTTTTACGGCTTGACACCCCACCCCCAGTATTTATAAAGGATTTCATGCATTTCAAAGGGAGATTCCCAGCTCGATAATGGAAGAGTCATTACTGGAGCCTAGTCCTGCAAAAGTCCAAGACACTGAGCTTTAATGTCATGCCAATCTTATGTACAGAACAGCTATTTTGAGTAATTACAGAAGTTGTAATAATGCCTTTGGAGTCCCACGAAGTTGAGCTCACTCAAGACACGTAGTCTTGCAGGCAGAAACCTTTTCAACAGGGATTCAATTTGTTTTAATAAAATACTGAGAACCCTATCCTTCAGACGTCAGTATTTTATAGTAGTACTTGTATGTAATTATCTACAAGATTTCTAATCCTTAGCTGATGTACATCAGCATAACCTTGCTACCTGATCAAGTTACACCTATTCACATCAGAGGAAAATTCAACCTTATGCCAGGTCTTATTTAGCAGTACCTCTTGCAACTTATCTGTATTTCACTTTCAGTACTAATATATTTTTTACAAAATAATCTTAAATGTCATCTGATACAGCACTTGCCGTTTTGAACTGAACATTTTACTACAGCAGAATTCATTTTCAATTGTTTGTACGTTAAAGACAGTTCAATCCAAATCGATTGGGAGTGTCTGCAGAAAGTTCAAGAGAAACATTTGTCAGGATGGGGCTGTTTGAGGCCGCTCCTTTTGCCACAGGACAGGTGAAGGATGAAGGCCTTGGTACACCTCACGAGCACGTGGATCTGAGCTTTTCCTCTCTCCCTGGGAGGGAACAGTCTGTTCTTCAAGCAGGCAGAAAGCAAGCAGCAAAAGCCAGCAAGAAATAATAATAAAAGAAAAGAAAAAAGTATGATAAAATACTAGAAGCTTGTTAGCTACCGTGCACCTCAGCTTTCACTGACGTCTTTGGTGCAGCCTTCACGTTTTCAAGTCCCTTCTGTTAACCGGGCGTGATTAATTCCCCTCCAGTTTTCCAAGCCTGCTTCTGCTTAGAAGCCAATTTAGCAATTAAATTAATCGTCAAATATTTCTTGCCAGAGAATAAAAAAGAAGTTTCACTCGCCTGGGCAAAACGCAATTCCCGGAGGATTTGAGCATTTAATGAGCGGAACAGTTACGAAAAAATGTAAAAACTGGCAAATCAGACAGCAAAGAAAGAGACAGGAAGTGACAGATTTAAGAAAATACCTCTAAAGTAGAGGAAATGAGTCGCCCTTTAAGAAGAAATCATACATATAAAGCACATAAAACAGAGTATTCTTTGTAGACTTGACTCAAGAAGGAAAGGGAAAAAAAAAGAAGAGATAAAAAAAGACACATCCTGAAGAGCATTAAAAGCAAGGCAGCTTCAGTGGTCAGCCTCTTCTAGTCAAGATGGAAATTTGCATAATTTTAAAAGCAGTGTCCAAAGTCTTTCTGCAAAAGAAAAAGTGGGATAAAAAGGAGAAAAAAGACAATTAAATGCATAGAGAGGAGTGACTTGAGCCAGTAAGTGGACACATAGCTACCCATGTGAAGTAAAAGGTCTGCTCCATGCACTGTTAAGTCCTAAGGGTGACAGTCTTGAAAGGATAAAAGGAATTTTTTTAAAAAAACAAAGTGCACCTCTCCTGGAGGGGATGTTCTGAGAAGAGCCTTGTGCAGAGTTTCTGCCCAGATGAAGTTCTGCCCAACTGAGAGACTTCTTCAGTGATTTACAGACTGGAGGCCTCTGTGGTACCCAAGGTGTTGAAGGCACCTCTGGGGAGCACAGAAAGATGCACTTTTATCACAGGCTGGACGGGCAATTCCCAGACTCACAACAGCAAGAACTGCCCAGCTGGACCCACTGAAGTCCTGGACACCCCAGCACTAGGTCAGGGAGGGGACTGGGAGCAATCTGAGGACAGTGTTAAGGGCTTTGTTGAGTGACACTGACATTTTTAAAAGGTAACTCAAGCCTTGGTTATGTGAAGTTAAGTCTTCACTAAACACTCATTTTTTGAAGCTGGTTGCTATAATGCAGGAAATGTCACACATAAAAGAGCATTATGTGAATGCAAACATCTTACAGGGTAAATTTAACCTCTGAGATTGTGTGTTCATCCCTACAAAAGAACATTCATTGTCCAGACGTGCTCAGTGGGTTTTTGCTGGGGAGGAGGGGGAATGCAAGGAAAAAAAATACCCTCACTGCATCTTACAACTACAAAAGGCACTTCTAAGACATTTTTGTATAACTACAAGATTCTCTTTCATTATAAGGTAACCTCATTAAATAAAAATTTATCTGGATGTGATTCTTCATTTTTGAAACTGTCTTTCACAAGGTAAAAGAAATTAGAAATGAGACTAATTAATAAATGTGAAAGCCTTCTGCCACAAGGATCTCCCTTGAAAGGGCTGTAACAGCAATTTTAGCACTGAACTGCTTGCTTCAAGCAAGCTCTCTGCCTGGTTTTCTCTGGCCATAAAGGCAGCAGCAGTTACACTGAGCAACAAGCCTGCTACTGTAATACATCACTCATCACGGCCTAACTGGCATGATAAAGTGTTTGCTCGTGAGGGGATTGTGTGGCCAGTCCAAACAAAGACCACTTCATCTTGCATTTCCTAGAAATCTTTTTTTCTAGAAGAAAAAAGCTCACATCCTGAGCCGTGCCTATGGAGAATGCTGGGAAGCCTGAGCCACTCCCCAGCCCTCCCCTGTCCCCACAAGGCAGAGCTGCCTGCACGCCCTGTCAAATAACTGCTCTGTTGCAGATCCCTGATGCATTTCATACAGCTACAAATGAAATAATATTATAATCACTTGGGGGTTTATTACTGTTACCTGGAGACATTGCCAGCAGCTCCCTCCAGCAGTTTGCTGAGTGGATGAGATTTGCAGCAAACCTAAAGCAATCAAGCCAGCAAGGTCATCTTCACTGCCGAGCAGGAAATAAAGGCTGCATGAGCCTCACATGGTATTTCACTCCTCTCCCTCCTCATTTCCCTGCTCCTTCCAACAGCTCCAGTTCCTGAAAGCTCACGAGGAGAAGATGTAGAACTGTTGCGAGAGCATCTCCTCATCCCTGACTGTGGAGCACCTTCTCCCTTTGGGGAGCAGGGCTGCACATACACAGATCTATTTAGACGTATTTATACGTGCAAATCCTCACTTCTTCCAGCATTTCCCCACAAATAGAAGACAGAGAAACCAACAAACAGAGTGACCCATCATCTCTCCAGACTATTATCCTGTTTAATTTGCTGTGGTTTGGGCAAGCAGGGATTTACCCAGCAGCAGCTCTGGTTTGAAGTGCACAATCCGGAGATGAGCATGCCTCAGCACTCTCTGAATGCCCTTGAGTTTTTATTCCCCTTCAGCTCCTATGAATTTCCTACTTCCACTGACGTTACAAGGCTGTGAGCCTCCCTGGCTACCCTGGCATGAAAAACAGAGCTCTCAGCCTTGATCTTCAGCCAAAGTGCTGGGGGCAGGAGGGCAGGTGTGGCACAGACCCTTCCTCTTGCCCTTTTGGGAGGCTGGAACTACATTTCCTGTAGTTACACCTGGGAGATTTTCCATCCCAGCCTAGTAAACCTGTACATCCAAGTCCCCACTCTCAACATCCAAAGAACACCTGCCAAAAGCCAGCATAAGATGGAGGGTGCTGGCGTTCCCAATGCTACACTGCCTTGTTCAAACATCATCTGATGTCCAAGAGCCAAAGTACAGCTCATCCCCAGCCTCCGATAGTCTCCTGGCCTTCTTCCTTTGGTGGCCAGTGAGCTCTTGATCCCATGAGAGAACCAATGTGGCCACTCCACATTGGAGGCAACAAGGAAAACAGGGCAGATGAGAGCTGGCAGAGCAGCCAAGGAGCTCTCCTAAAGCACAGACAAGTTCTCTCTTTCCCAGTGTGTTTGTGTAAACAGCATTTGCTTCAGGTTAAAACACGTAAATAGTTCAAAAGACGTGGTTCTGCTCTTGCTCACTGAGTGCTGGCCATGGCGCTGTGTGGTGTCCTGCCACTCCCTGCTCCTCTCTCAAACCTCCAGGCACGTGAGTGTTCCAAGGCCAGGGCTGGAGCACACAGTCCTCTGCAACTCCTGCACAGCTCCAAGACTTCCAGCTGAAATACAGCAGCCCCTGTGGGATTACAGGCTCCACGCTGCAGCGGATCAAACGCGGAAGGAACTCTCTCCATGCTGCAGTCCGTCACCTTCAGCCCAGGCCCACTCTCAGGGAATGAAAAACTACCCAAATTGGATCATCCACATAACCACAGCACCACAGGCCAACAGGGATACTGCCCTAACAGGACACAGTGCCAGCAGCTTCCCTGGCAGGAGACGCTCAAACCCACGGGGCAACTGGATCTGAGGAGAATGGACAATCCCATGGTCTGTTTGAAACGTTATAGAAGACACAGGTTGAATATTAATCAGAAAGAAAAAAGTACTGATCATCACCATATCAATGGGCTCAGTTTAGCTTTCAGTGCTCATTATTGTCTGGTGTGAGGTGCAGGACTGAGTCTGTGCAGATATTTCCAAGCTGCAAAGTTATAGCTATGGTTTTATGCCCAAAGCCTCCAGGAAGGACTGCAGCAACTCTATCAAACACTTGAAAATTTAAAAATAAATTTAAAAAACCCCAGCTCTGCGACAGCATCATCCAAGTGACAATGCTCAGGAAAGGGGTCTGGAATACTTTACAGTGATTCTGCTGCATTCCAGCACACACATTTACTTTAGCTGACCACAGAGTGCATGAGCACACAGCTACATGAAAAGGGGTGCTTTCCAGTGCGTGGCAACTGGGAGAGCCTAACCAGAATATTAAGAGACAGCCATATTTTACTATTATTTACCATCGAGGCACCACAAGAACCACTGCAGCTCCTTTCCTCTGAATATAATCATCATATTGATAAAACTGGCAGCATTCCCAAACTGGACACGGCTTTTTTGTCCCACCACACAAAGAGAGGCAGACACAAAGACAACCAATGACGTTATATTGGCTACCAAAGAAAACAAAATCCAAGCCACTGTTCTTCACTGCACGCTCTCTGCTTGGACAGGAAGAAAGCATATTCTAAGAAGTCACTTTCAGACCTGTAAGGAGTTGACTGTTTTGCATGGTAACTAGGCACAAAATCACACCAGCTACAATTCAGGCAGCTCAGTGTTTTTCCTATACTGGCTATCAGTCAGGTGGATTCAACTTGGATTCAACTGGGATGCTATGCCAGAACACATCCCATCAACAACACACTTGTCACTTCCACACAGGATGGTTTTGCTGGCATGTGGAAGCAGCTGAGGCTCACAGCATGATGCTTTCTTGGCAGGTATTCCACCTTGCCTAGGGGAGACAGGCATAGGGGAGTTCTACATCTAGGAAAAATAAGGTTCTTGTAGCCCATCAGATATGATTTCCAGCTTTAAGGATTAGAGCTGTGTCACAGCAAGAGCCAGGGAAAACAGCAGGTTGTTCCTTAGCTTGCACCTCGTAACATTTTACTGTTTACCTGCATTTATTTTAGACTAACTTCCTTTCTGAAGGCCAATCTCAGTCCTTCTCTGCCCACCCCCACCACACACCCAGCCCTCCCTATTCTCAGTGAAACTGCAACTAAGGTTAAGCACACTTAAGTTTCACATCATCCTGACACTCCTTAAGGAAATAGTTCCTTCAACATCTGCAAGTGACTGCTTTTCCTCCTCCTCAGCACTTCCTACCTCAAATTTTGCCCCCCTGTTGGTCCTCTGCAAAGGTGAGCACCTGTAAACAGCTCCCTGATTTAGCCAGGCAAGGAACTGGTTCACTTGGAGCAGCAGCTACAAAAGAAGCAACATCTGCTCTGTAAGCACTCAGCAGAGCTTGCACAAGAGCACTTACTTTAGCCTGCCTGATATTGCAAATGCCAAAGGAATCTGGTTCCCTCGTATCTCTACTCACGGGACCTCTGTTTAGAATATTTGAAATTACTTAGGCTCCAGCACATTAATAAGACACCCCTCACCCCCGGGTTTCACTGGCTCTCTTGTTTTCACCACCTTTCACCTCCAAGAGGTCTTTTCCCATTGCTCCACTTTGTTCCCTGGTGCCAATGAAGTCTCATCTGCACCCCTGCAAGCTGGACTCCCTCAGTCTTATCAGGAAATCATCTCCAGTGATTGCCCTGGGCCATGGTTCAGAAAGGCTGATGGAGAACTGCAGCTTTGTCTGCAGGGCTCCTCGCTCCCAGCTCAATTCATTCCTTCTGATGACACAGAACCTGAGCACACCACGCTCATTATTTTTGCAATTTCTGCCCGCGACTTTTCTGCCCCTAAACAGGTGGGGAGGGGACATTTCCTGATCCTGCTCTAGGAAAAGGTCCATTCCAGCAGAAAATTTGGTTCTCCCTCTCCCTCCTGAAAACAAGTCTGCTCCTGCCTCACCTCACTTCAGCCCTGACGGTGGAATTTTAATTGCAGTGACTGGTGAAAGAGGGGAGGGAAGGTGTGGTTTGGCTGCAGGACAGAGTCAGGACCTCTTACACTCTACACCTTGCCCTGACGGTACCTCCTCCTGTGCCCTGGGGATAACCTCGAGCCATGCTGTTCTTCTTCCACTGGAAGGAGCATGGGAAAGGTTTGCAAAGCCCTTTGATGGTAAAGCACAAAATTCTAGACCCGGGGTAACAGTTCCCTCAATGTACTGGGAAATCGGGTTCCTCCAAGTTTCCCTGCAAGCAAGGTCAAAACCACACTTCAGGTTTGCTCGAGAATGACAGCCAGTCTAAAATTAAGCTGAAAAGTAACTCCTCACCCTCTTGTGAAACAGGCCACAAAAAAGCCTAAATGCAACTTCAAAGCCAAAACAGATCTTCAACAAGAAATACTCCCTGGAGAGGGGAACAAGCACAGGCACGTATTCCAAGGCAGCGATGGGTGTCGACATCAAGGCCTGGACAGGGCAGAGCTGCTGCTCTCAAGGGACAGGGACTCAGTGGTGTAAAGTGCCATGAACCCGTCCTGAGTCACCTTTTGCCACACTCAGCTACCAAATCTCATGATTTATCCACATTAATGGAGCAGAAGGGAAGATCAACATCAAATCAAAAGTTTTAACATGAACCAGCACATCCCCCTCGTGCTTTTCCTCCATCCCACGAGACCTATCTCATAGTAATTAGATGAAAAGTTGTTTTTCCACCCAAACTCTACTTTGAGTCAAGAAGCCAGCAGTGACAGCATCAGAAAGCTATTTGGGAATGGAACTGAAGGGCTGTCAGATAGCTTTGTGGGGTTAAAAAAACCAACTTAGAAAACCAAACACAGGAGACAGGAGATGGCAAACCTCAATATGTCTGAAGACCACAGGAGACAAACTCAGAGATTCCCAAATCACCAGGACTTTGTCAGCTTACAGAGCCTCCTCTCACTCCCTCCCCTACATTTCAGAAGATAAGTGTGCATTTCTGGGCAGGACTGATTTCAGCAAAGTGTCTGTGGAACAAGCATGAGGACACGTGCAGGAGAAAAAAAGTAACAGTGCAGCCTTTGGAAAAGATGAGGAAATTAATCCAAAGGCTGCAATAAAGCTCAAAAATTTTAAGAAGTCAGGGTTTTTTTCCATTTAAGTGCCTGGTGAAGGACTGGGGTGCCTCTGTTATGGTCCACACTATGTCTTTCAAGCCAGGTCTGTCTCTGGAGCAGAAATTCAACATGCTTTTCCCCAGAGAAAGTTCTATTGTTCTGCAGTCGCTGCCAAATTCAGATGTTTAATTCAAAGTGTGAAACAGAAGGACTCCAGTCTGCTTTTAAAGAGAAAATCTCCAGACTACCGCTCCATCCCATAACTAACACCAGCTTTGTTCAGGGCAGGACACAGCACAGCTCCCTATCCTCAAAAGGAAAGGGAGGCAACACATAAACAACATATCACTGTACATCACAGCCTGGGAGCTGCATACCTCAAACAGTAACCAGTGCTAACAGTCTGAGGCACCTCGACAGATGTATGGCCAAGCAGCTATAAAAGAGCCTTTGTGCTGGCTGAACAGAAAGAAGGCATTTTCTGTACAGGACACGGCCTGACCACCTCGCAGGATAAACGGGGTTACACATTTCACACCTCCCCTGCCCCGGGGACCCCAGGGCAGATGGAACACGGCAGGATGGAGGAATGACCCACACCAGGGACCTGCAGGAGCCACGCTGCTGCCACAAGGAAGACGACTTTGCCCTCACCTTCCATCGCCCTCACCTGCAGGTCCCATGTCAGGCCTGGTTTAAAGAGGAGCCAACCTGCCATTCAGCAGAGGCTTGTCCCTGCAAAAGATCATCACAAATGCTTGTGATCCACCAGCCAGAGCCCCAGACAAAGGCTTTTCATCCTCATGCTTTAGCCCCCAGCTGCTATTTTAGATATCTTGAAACACACTTTTCATCTTCGCCCTAGTTTCCAGTTCTGAAATTAGGCTAATTCTTCAAGGCCGCAGGAGCCGCGGTGTTATTTTTGGCCTAGGGAAGATAAGAAACCATGTGGATGGTTTTTCCTCAGTACAGGCACACACAGCAGCAGCAAACTTCAGGATTCAGCCAAACACATTATTCCACAGGATCAGAAGCAGCTTCCAGTTGGGCCCAGTAAAACACAGCAAGAAAAAGTGCAACTGCAAAAGGCTCTCGCAGTGACTGCAATGCATGTTTCAACTCCAGGGAGGCGGGGGGCGGGGGGGGGGAATATTTGAAAAAGTCAAAGAAAAATTGCTCTGTCCAAAACCTGGAAAAGCCACAGTTAGCAAACATTCCCAGGGAAGCAAAAGCCCTGCTGCTTTATGAAGATTAAATCTGCTATTGTCTCACAGTTGCTGGCTGTTTGCTATTTTTTAAATAAAGTTCCCCTTGGCCAAAGATGTTAGGAAGTATCTGCAATAAGAAAAGGATATAAAAACAAGTATGCCTGTTAATAAATCTATGATAAGGTTAAACAAACAAGGTAACGTAAGGTGAGGGTAACGTTTCTTGACAAATCATCTGTGATAAGGTTAAGCAAATTTCTCTTTTGTCAGACAGGAAAGATACTCATGCAAGGGCACAGTATTTTCGCTGACCTGGTGTAAGAGAGATCTCCCCACGGAAGGAAGACGTGCGAGGACCTCGTCTCGTCCGTTGGTAGCTATTACCCCCCTTTTTTCTCTCCTTTCTCTCTCTCTCTCTCTCTCTCCTTTATCTCTCTTTCCCTCTCTATATTGCATAACCTGTTGTTAGCACTCAATAAAGTGCATTGTTGCTGTTAGTAAAAATCCAGTCTCTTGCTGTTGTGCCTTTTGTACCCTGAGATCAAACGAACCCATCAGGAATCCCACCTGAGCGGATGGTGACACCTGGACAATGAATGTGAGAGGTGTATGTTCTGAGTCACTCAGATTGGACAAGACTTTTTTTCAAGCACATGGTCTGAAGACTGTAGGAAACCATTAAAAAAAATTGGGTCAGGCATTTAACCCACTTTGCACCCTTACACTGAGGGGGACTGTAGGAAAAAATCTTTATAAAAAGTTCAGACCTTAGATGCAGACAATTCCCCACTGAATATCTATGCAGAATTACACATAATGTTAATTCTCAACAATCCATCTACAAAGAACTTCGTCCTTCTGAGGACAAAGAACATTGACCTTATGCAGAGATGCTGAGGAGTGAATTCTGCTGTCCCTTGGGCAAGTGTTTTCTCTCTCTGTAAGACAGTAACACACAACAAAAAGTAAGATTACAAAGGATTAAGGCAGCTCAGTTAATGCAAACTAGCACTCTCTCCTGCATTCCTCACTAATACAGTGGTGACATAACCAGCCAAAACATGTAGCTTTAATTCAAATAAGGTTTAAAGAAGTTACTGCCAAGTAATTACACCCATTGAAGGCCCATGAGCAGAGGAACCTTCATTAATACCCCGCTGCCGTTCTCGGAGCGCTTTTCGAACCAGCTGCACCAATCTGAAGTGGCAACCATGAACAAGAGCAGGCAACAAGTTTTCACGAGCAGGCTTGTGCCTGCCTTTCAGAAGACACTCTGACACATGGCTGAGCACAGCCACGAGGACAGCAGGCAAGGACACCGCATCCAAGTGCTGGCTGCCTCCTCAGAAGGGCAGGGGCAGCCCTGAGGTAGAGGAGCTTTCTGGTAATGTCCCCCTTTATTTTTCTGATAACATGCTTTTCTTTGCAGCTGAAAGGTGACAGTGGCACTTCAGGAACTGCAGGCAGTTTTCTACTACCCTTTTCTGCTTTCTAATGAACTGCTGGCCAAGTCCGAACCATGGGTTCCCATTTATTTCATCGCTAATCCTAGCCTCTGTGTAAAGAACCTGTGCTTAATCCACAAAGAGTACCGGATGCTTCTGAAGACTGCTTCCAAGAACAAAAATACAGTACTCAGCTGGAGCTCCCTAAAGCCATTCAGTAGGAAGGATTAAACCCAGAGACTTGGATGGAACTTAGATCCAGTGGGCATGACCCTACCTGTGCTCTCTTCATTACACAAGAGCATGTCGTGCCTTTGCCTTTTCCTAAACCTCTTTCTAAGCTAATGACTCCAAAGCACTGGCTCTAGGACCTTCATCTCACAGCTCTGCACAAACACTCAGGGCTCACATCCATGTGCTCTCAGTATAAACAGCACAGAGCTAAATGAAGCTGTTTGTGGCAATGCTCCCAAGGACATCAGATCACCAAGCACAGCAGCTGACCACAGAAGCTTCACCTGCACTGCAGCCCTGGGAGCGAGTCCCTGCCAGCAGCTCAGGTAAAAATGGCATCACACAGGCTGCAAAGCTCTCTGTGAAAAGGAAAAACTGCTTCCATGCTCACCTGGAAGAGGGAGCTCACTGTAGTGGCTCTCTTCTTATCACCAATACTTCACATCAGGGCACAACACTGAAGCATGGACAAGAGATAAATGGATAAATAGACATTTCCTATTCAAAGAGCCTTTAAAAGAGTGGTCCCTATCAGCCTGGGTCCCTAATAGCAATATAAATTATATGCAGGCATTGATTCTTTTCCTGAAGTCACCATTACTACACAAGCTGCAAGTAACTGGAATGAAGTTCAATAGGTTCTCAACAGTCCCCCCATAAAACTCTGTCATAACTTTTGTTTCATTATTGTAGCACCACTTTCAACTTGCTCAAGATGCAATTGAAAGAAATCACTGACTTGCTCTCACTGAGGGTACCAGCAGAAGTTCACTTCCATTTAAAAAAAATAACCAGAACTCAACTTTCAGTTTTGCAAGGACTCACAAATACACTTCTAGCTGAAACTTTAAAATTTAAGAAAACAAAACCAGTTAGTCCCCTAAACTTTTCCAATTAAGTTCCCAACTTCTTTGTGACACGTAAAGGTCATTTTGGTCTAGGCATGCAGGAAGATAATCCCCACCCTTCAGGCAATCGGGATTTCTGGCAAGATTTTAAGAGGTCTCCAGCTGATAACCATGAAAAGTTCATACCACCAGGAGTCCAGATAAGCTTTTAACACAGGAAATTAGTGCGAAAATGTTTTAAGCATTTTAAAGATCAATTAAGATGGTGTAACAGTCCAGCAAAGTAGAATTGAGTTCTCTGCTTCAAATCAGATGGGTTTAGAATACAAAACAGCAGCTCTGGAGCTGGGAGATGTCTACAGGAAATGAGGTTAGACAAATACAGGGCAATTAATCCTCTGTGCAGTCAGATTACAGATTCCCCCCATCCCCAGGGCCACCAGACACAGCCAGAGCAGGGTTAAACTGCTGCAGGTTGTCATCTTGCATCCTCCCTGCCCATCCATGGGCCAGCAGTTCTCCCCCACAGCATAAAAAGCCAATCTCTTTCCTGACATGTGAGGTACACGCGGGGACAACATACATGGACACTCAAGAGATGCAGCTCTCATTTGTAACTGCAGATGCAAACTATGAAAAAAGCAGCACCAAATGTCATTTTCTGCCTTGTCAGCACTGGGGGACCATAAAGTTCATCAAGGACACTGAATTTCGGAGAAGCAAAAGACGAACTGGGAGTTCCTGTCTAGGGTGAGGAGTCAGCTGGTGTTAACAGCTCTTTTCAGGATCTCTCCCAGCACAGGCAGCAGACCAGTGACAGCAAGCAGTGTAAACTGGGGAAAATGTGATTGTACAGATCACAAATGCATCCTCAGACACTGCCCTGGTACACTGAATGACCCAGAGTTGTTCTAGACAGTGGTTGGAGCCACAGTGGTGCCCCAGCACACAGCCTGCTATGAAATATTCTTTCCCAAAGCATTGAAAAAACTCCTTCATAGCACGTTAGTGCTACACACCACTGTGGCTACAATCACTGTCTAGAACAACTCTGGGTAATTATCTGTGCTCATTCATTTAAAGTTCAAAATTTTACACTAAATTTGGTTGTTGGGGTTTTTTTAAAGTAACAAGTAGGTATTACACTGAGATCCTTCATATCCATCCATTTAAAAAATCCAAGTTTTGTTTCTTCTCTGTGGTAATTCAATTGTTTTCATTAATAAAAATGAAGTATTTCTTGAAACACCATACTCCAATTATGGTACAGGTAGCACTGAAAGCATCTGAGGTGTGTGTTCCTACCCTCCTGTTGGTGACCTCAGGTAAGCTTATATTAAGCCCCTTCCCCACATCAGCACTTCATTTCTATTTCCCACCACCAAACAAGTCTGGCTTTTATCTCCCATGCTCACAGGCTCAGACACCTCCATGCTGCTGGTGCTTTAAGCTGCTCACAGCACTTGGCTTCAATAGATTGAGGGGGAAAAATGCAAATATTCTCTCCAAATTAAACTCCCCTCCCCCAAGTATCCACATCACAGTTACCCTCTACATAGAGATCAGGTAAAAAACTTTCATACTGAGAGCCCCAGCTGAGATTTTATGACTCCTTCACTCAAGAAAGACAATTTTTTAATCTATTTTTATCACTGTCTAGTCATACAGGGTACTTACAGAGATCCTGGTCTTATACAGAGGTATTCATGAAATGGTTCATTCCCCCCACCTTCATTTTTTATACACAAAAACAAGCACTAAAGAAAATGGAAAAGGAAACTTGCCAGCTCAGTGTATGGTCAGATATCATTGACCCACAGGAGACAACTGCCTACAAAGGTTTTACTGGGTTTGACATTGATTAGATTTGGAATTTAATAGTGTCCTTCCAAGGTCTCCAGTCAGGTGGGATTCCCCTACAAGAGGCAGGGCAGCTCTGATTACAGCACACGTACAGAGTGTCCCAGCTCCACCAAGCTGTAAAGGAAGATTTATCCTGCAAAGGCAGGATGGCTTTCCCATCAGTTCAAAAAAAAATACACAATAGAAAGCTTCCAGTCTCAGACTCACCTCCTTCTGCCCATCCCCACTGCTGTTCAACAGAACAAACTCAAATCCTCAACTATCTGCTGAGTGCCTTAATTAAGAAACTAGCATGATGAGCTATTTTATTAGAGCTCTTTGTCCTGTCATGCTATGAAGGATTAACCTTTCCTGACTTGTCCTCAAGATAACAACTAATCCTGATGTCTCCCTCAACTCAACAGGCTGCACAGATACTAATTTATAACAAAATCACTGCATTCCAAGACAACAGTAATGGGAGGAAAGCTATACTTCTCTTTGCTGGATTCATGGCTGAATCTTCCTAAGAGTCTGCATGACACCATCAAAGTCCTCATTTCAGCAACCCTCAGCTTAGGCATTAGGTCAAGTCATCCAGCTAACTAAGGACAGATTAACCATGTGCTCACAAAAACTAGGTCAGTCCCAAACAGGCTCTACAGCCTGGAAAGGCCTCTCTGTGTCAGCACAAATCACCCAGCCCTCCTCTCTGAAAAGGATGTTCTGCAGAAAGTGAGTGGGACCCAGACTCACAGTTTGTTACAGCACTTGTTCTTCACTTCAACAACACAGAATAAACCTTGACCAACCTGCATTCAGAAGTCAGTAAGAAACCACTCAGTAATGTCAAGTTCTCCCTCTTGGGAATATCTGTTTCTCAAACACTCAGTTATTTTCTGATGTGAAAGAGCCAAGTCAGGACCTGGCTGCAGACCTGAGACCTGTCTCCCATTCCAAACCTTCCAAATCCTCCTAACCCCCACACCTTGGTTTCACAAACCCAGTCTGCAGTCTTTACTCTCTCCTTTGACCTCTCTGCCCTCCTCCTCAGCAAACACTAAAATTAGACTGCAGTGGTCACACCACGCTGCCTCCCCCACTGCTGTCATGGACTCCCTGTCACATCAGTCATGTATTTCAGTCTCACCCTGAGCCCCATGCATCACCTCCCCTGCCCAGATAAGGCTCTTCTCTAGTCTCACCTGTCTGTCCTTCGACAAAATGCCACTCTTCATTACCTTCAGGGAGCTCAATCTCCATCCATCCCCAGAGCGAATGGCCACCCACTTACATCATAATCTGAAGCCAAAAAGACATCTCAGAGGCATTCCAAAGATAAAATTTAGTGCTGGAGGAAAGATGGTTTATAAACATCCACCCTAAAACTCTGGGCATGCTTGTATCCTCCCTCTCTCACACACACAATTCACATCACAGGTTTCTTGGAATTAACAGATGCGGTGGGCTGCACACACAGCGAGATAAGGTATCTGTGCTGTCAGGGTTTGCCAAGTTTCCATGCTCTGACTTCAGAAAATGTCCAAGCTTTGAAGCCAGGACAATACACACATATAATAATGTCTCATTTCAGGAGTGCTGCTGGAAACTCCTACCACAAAGACAAGTCAAATCTTTCATTTGCTGGCTGGGAGTCCAAGGAGAGGTTCATGGAGCAAGAACAACCAAACATCACAGTCCAACCCCACTGTCCTAAGTGTCTGCAGAGAACAAAGGTGCTCCAGAACACCCTGCCCCAGCCCCTCCTTACAGACCCCATCCTGCCCTGCTCTGAGAGCACACTCTGTGCTGGGTGTCACTCACCACCCAGCCACAACAGGATCAATCTCCTTTTTGTTAATGAGAGAAGGTTTTCGCAGAGGACAAAGCAAAGGAACTGGAGGTTAGCCATTAACAACAGCACCTCTTTCCAGTCTTTCAGATCAGATCAATCACTGCAGGACTATAACTTTTTTTTATTTTTTTTTTCCGGCTGTCTTACAGAAAACTGTAAACTTCAGTTTTGCCCTTGGGAACATCCATCCCAGAAGTGGTACATTCTGGCACTGCCAGCATACTTGGCAGATATAATGTGCACTTTAAGGGCTTTCTTAACTTCAGTGAATTTCAGAGTAGCAATTATCTTCAATTACTCCAGATGAAAGACCACACAAAATGTTAATTCAAACCCCCCTTCTCCCAAAGCCCCCTGCTATCCCTGGTCATCGCTGCCCTCCTTTTCACTTTTTCCCCTCATCAACACCCAAAAGGTTGGACCTGCTCTTTCCTGCTGCTCACGTTTCCTGGTGTGATTGCTGCCCTTGTCACACCTTCTTTTCCATGTATATTGTAAAAAAATCCTGTCTCCTTTCAGGACATTTTAGAGCACTTGTTGCAGTTTGGAGGAAAGCACCGCTTTCTCCACACAGACACACTGCATGTCACCTAATTTCTCCCAAAACCTCAATCAGAACAGGAGATAAAACAGACAAAACTGGTCATTTACACCTGTCAGAGGTAGCAAAAGATGTTCCACTGGATCCCTCCGTTTCTATTGCACTGTAGGACACAGAGGAAGGAATTGGTATCATCTGAAAGCAGCATGTGTCAGAAGGGTTTTAATACTGAAGAAATTAATGAGATATATCAGCACTGCCTTGACTTCTAGCATCTACAAAAAGCTTGTAATAAAGTTGTGAACCTGTTAACCACAAATTAGAACAATACTCAGCAACAGCTGCAAAACAAGGCTGAAACAACACCAAGCTACACAGCAGTGACTTTGTAAGTCAGGTGCATTTAAAGGAAATATTAGACACAAAAGTGAGATCAACAGCACTTTTAGGATGGTTTAAATGACAAATGGAAGAGTTTGTCATCAAAACTAGAACATGTTCTCAGGCTGAAATCCAAGACCTTGTGTGGCACTACTTGGCAGTGTAGTAGAAAACAAAACTTCCACGTCCCTACCATCCACATGAGATGGACTGGAAGAACTACTGGTGGGAGGAAAGGGGAGAAGGAAGGAGACTTAAGTAGGCAATCTTTTCCTAAGAATAACACTCAGCAATGTGCCAGAAGTCTAAAATACCAATATTCACTGGAAATGCAGAACCACTTCTGAAAAAGTTCACTCCAAGCCTTTAGTTCTCTTCAAGAAAAAGGACCACACTCTACATTTCTTCATAAACTCTCAAGCTCCCTTCTGCAAGCTTCAGAGGTTTCACAGCTCCATTCTTTTCATGATTATTTTCTTATCATTTGCTGCATAAACTCTCTGGCTTTGGCTGCTCCACCTATAGAACGCTGAGTTTTACAGCTATTCGTCAAACAGCAGCGACAGTCCGGGTTTTGTTTTTACAATGATGATAATCCTTGCCCTAAAGAACTTACATTTAACAGCCATGTCTCATCTGTGACCCACTCAACCTGTGTCAAATAACAGGTCTGAGCCTAGTCACAGGACCTTAAAATCCGTTGTGGGCCGCAAACTGCTCCCAAAGCAGCAGCCTGGGTGGGTCAGAGCTCCCCAGAGCCCAGAGGGCTGCAGTTGTCCTCAACCTTGCACATGCTGCTGCTGCTGCTCTGGGCTGAGATGACACAGGAAGTCCAAAGAATGATGGTGTCAATTCCTCTACTGTGTCTGCTGAAAAGCTCCTGACAGCAGGAAGAATGTGAACAAATCCTCACAAGTCTTGAAAGGGGCAATAACCGATGCCACTCTAATGAAGTGGTCTGAGAGGCACTGCTGAGAGCAGTGGAGTGACAGAAACACAGGAAGGGGGGAAAAAAGGGGTTTTGAGACAGACTGCTGCGAGCAGAAAAGCCACACAGAGCCAGGCCTGGTGATGCATTCGGGCACACCACCAGAGCCAGGGCCAGGGAAGATGAGCAGCACAGTAAAGACATTGTGGGATCCTAAAATCAGAGAAAGAGGGCAGTGACAGTCATGGAGATGAGTAAAACGATTCTGGGCAGGGAGCCCACCACAAGAACAGTGCAGGGAAAAGCCACCCATGGTGAGGACCAGCAGGGCACTCCACGCCTGAGATGCTAAGGACGAAACCCAGCAAGCTGGGGGGTGACTGCAGAGACCTGAGATCCTCATTTGCGCTACCACTTGAGCCTCTTCGGAACAGGAAGTGCAGGCTGCAAAGGAGAAGTGTCAGGTTTGGGATTTCCTAGGCCAACACTGCTCTGTCTGCTGAGCCTTGTGCTGTCACAGCTTTTCTTCCGACAGGAATTGTAAAGGATGCGGTGGCTGTGCCCCAGCAGAGCAGGCACAGATAAAACTTTTTGCTCCATCAGAAGCTCAGTGACACACAACATTTTGCAATTCACTTACAGTGGCCTGTTACTTGATGTTCATGAACATACAAGACATGGAAAATGTTGCTTTTACACCAAGCCTTCCTAACACAGCTGTCGTGACAGCTGTGTTTTTTCACACAGCTATTGCTGCTTTATCTGAAATAAAACACCACACATCTGGGCAAGGAGAGGACCAGATCAAAAGAGATGACAGGTATTTAAATTGAAAGGCCACAACTAAATGAGAGCGGACCTACTTCCTGAATAAGCTGTGTGCTTTCATCACTGAAACTCTTCCTACTCTTCCAAACAGCTGAGCCTTAACATCCCACACTCACGGGTTACTTCTGAACACCCAACAGTTTATACAATTCACACAAATCAATTTTAAGCAATTCATGGCACTTAGGAGAATCCAGCATTAAGGATAATAACAGAAGCTCATCAAACAAAACTGATTATGAGAAAGCCCCATCTATTTCTGTCAGACAGCATTCCCAGTGCAGTTGTGTGCTATCGTTGGCTATTTCAGTCCAACATTTGGTTACATTGAATTCAGGAGCTCTTTGCCAGTTTCAATAGAACTACAATGCTGACTTTCAGTAACTTATCAAATGCCAGATGGTACAGGCATTCACAGTAGAAGTTATTTCAACTCTGAATGTCTATAGTAAAATTTTTATGCTGCTAAAAACTGTGGAAAAAGTTACTGACTCTACAAATGGCTAAACCACAATGCTGGCAAGACATAAACTAGCTCCAGGTCTGAAAGCAGGGAATGTGGAAAGGCACTGTTAGTCCAGAGTTAGTCCAGAAAATCTCCAGCCACAAAAGATATTAATTAATAACTGCAGCTGGAAATCTCCTTCCCTTTCCTCAGAGGCTTCCCCATCACTGAACTGTGAACTGAAACAAAGCAACAGCTTTTGGGGGCAGAAATTCAGTGTCAAAAGTTAAACCCAAGTCTTTGCCAGTGAAAGAGTGGCTCAGCAGCAACATCTGTCACTATCTGTGACCACAGAGTCCCTGTGACCATAGCTCCTGTCATGCAGGCAGAAGAAACCCCCTTCACCACATCTCATAAAAGGCCAAAGCCGTACTTGCGTCAGATTGTAAATGTTCGTGGCACACAGAAAAACTGTTCAACATCTCTTCTGCTTTCAACTTCTCCCATATTTCTAAGGCAGACCCACCAGCATCTGCCCTGGTCAAAGTGCAGCTCAAGCCCAGAAGGTGTTTTCAACCAGGCAGTCTGTAAACACCCAGGATTCGCTCCAAGGAGCCCAGCACACCCAGGCAGGAGAAGCCCCTGTCACACCTGCAGAGGAACTGCCAGCTCCCAACAGCAGCAGGAAGCTCTGCCATAAGCAGGCTAATCTTTTTCCCCCAAAATGCCAAATTTGCAGGCACATCAGCATGGGCAGACCACGAGTTTTGGTAAGAGTGGTGGCTTGTCTCTGCTGACGTCAAGGACCTGCTGAGCAGGCGCCTGCAGGATGGGGCTGCCAGCGAGTGCCCAGAGCAGCAAAAGATTTGGGCTGCCAGGAGGCAGCTCAGCATGCAGGGTTACAGTGCCAGCCACCATAAGACATCTCCAGTTTGGGGAAAAACTGTCACTGTCAGGGCAAACATCTGTCAGCCTCACACATTTCAACCGCAGTAAGAAACACAGTAATTGTACCATTCATTTTCCATGCTGACACCATGACGTACTTGGCTGAAGAAGATAAAAGAGGCTTGGACAGTCAGGACTGCAAGCACCCGAGGCCATTTTGATTTAAGCTTATTCCTTTTCTATCCAAATAAAAGTATCTGTTATGAGTAATGAATGTTCCTCCATTTCCCTCCCTACTGCCGCACATCCAAATTTTTGTAGGTCTTTCCAAGGGTGATGCTTGCAGGAAACAGAAAGCGTAGAAACCGTACAGTTGGATGGTGACGCTGCAGAGGGAGCTGAGGGCTGGGGGAACTCGCCGTGTACAACAGCAACCCTCCCCTCTGCCTCCCTCAAGAGACACCTCCCCATTCCCCTCGTCCTTACCTCGTAGGACCAGACACACTGCACCCCCGCGAACCTCCGCACGCAACGTCCCACTTCCACGTCCTCGTGGGTGGTGTACATCTCCCGCAGGCACTCGCCGATGTGGGGCACCATCCTCCGCAGCACCTCCCGGCTCATGATCACCCCTGGCCCCCCCATGCAGAAGTTCTCGCCCGGCTCCAGCGCCAGCTTCCCCATCTCCTCCGTGGTGCCGAGGCCGGTCTGCCCCAGGAACAGGGGCTCGCTGCTGTTCAGGCTCCTGAGGAAGTTCTCCAGTTTGTCCCCTTTGATGTAAACGTCGTCGTCAGCCCTCATAAACCATTCATATTTGTCCAAGTAGTGGTCATGCATGTATTTGAGCATCATGAAGGATTTCTTCTGGGGTGGGTAGGAGTCATCTACACCTGGAAGCGGCACGATGGGGATGGGGATAGAGGTGTCCGAACCCTCGCTGGAAAAGAATTCGACCTTGCCAGGAATGGTTTTGGACCACGTTCTAGATGGAAAAAGACAAGAAGGAATAATTAAATATGCAAACCAGGGCAAGCAGAGAGTGCTACCACAGACTACAGCTCACCCGTTTTACAAATTTTCTTTCTTTAACACCTTGAAAGGTTATTTTTTACCACACAAATGAGGACAGTCACATGGCACACACAGCAATTGGTACAACATACACAAAATTCTGATATGACAAGCATCTGAGTACCATTTTTGCACCTCCATATGTTAGAAAAATAATTCAATCGCAGCAGTTCACTAGTGGGAAGCAGGATTCCTTAAGCACACTCAGTTTTGCACTAGCAGCTATTGATCACAAAATACGGAGTAGAGTCAATATGGGCTAACAATTCACAGACAACTGAATTTACTGCTTCCAAAGCTTCCGTAGTCACCTTCTGTTCCCTCTAAGGCTCCCCAAAAGCTCAAATGTGCACTCAGAAATACAGACTTCCAAAGAGTAAATTCACATGAACTCTTAAGGAAATGTCATCCCTTGGGAAACCAACCAAACAGCAACTTCTCCAGATGGTGTGTGGAGAAGCAAAGCACAGAGCTTGGAGCAGAAGTAACCTCAAGCGGTTTTGTCCATACCAGCAAAGTTCTAAGAGATGCCTGTGAAACTCATAATTCCCACAATAACATGGTGCTGCCCAACACCTGCACCTCCGGCAGCTTTCCAGACACTTCATTCCAGGTTTAAGTGGAGAGGAACAGCACAGAAGAGGAGCCTTTCCTGTGCAGAGCAGCACAGCGACGACATCTGCTCCACACCTTCCGTGCTCCTCTCTGACAAATCCAACCCATCTGCGTGGGCAAACTGGGTCACTGATAGCGCAGGGAGAGCCGTAGGATGATTCCTCAAGGCAGAGCACAGCCTCCTCCAGGGAGGATTTTCAGTCATGTAACTCCTACAGCCTTGCCCTCAAAAACTATTAACTTTAAGCCTGCAGTACCATTTTCTGAGATTCTATCTGAGATAAGAGATCACATACCCTCACAGAAGGCTATTTCAGTTGGTAAACCAACAGGTTTTGCCCCTTTTTATGTAAAGGGAGAATAATTTATAATTTTATTTGGCAACTATACTCAGAATAAAACCAAAAGCTGATGTGAAAACACTCTCAAGGTAAAGGACACAGTACTCCCTCAATGCATCACTGTCACTCTGACCAGATGCCTCTCAGCACAGGATTCTTGCCAATACCTGAGCAGATTTTGGGCAGCACAGACCATCTGAAATTTGAAATCTCCAAAATTAGCTATTATATAAAGCCTGAAATGTAAAAATACTTCAGGAGAATTATTCTTTAAGTTTTCATCAGAAAATGCAGAGGTATTTAATGAGACTACCTAAACATCAACTTTGACACCTTAACAGTTTCTCATTAATTCCACTGTGTGTAATGAATATCACCCAATTACTTTAAAAGCTTTGTCTTCTGGATTTCTTACTGCCATGGGTAGTGTTTCATAGCAAAAGTTTAGATCCGAGCTTCCCAGAAGAGCACAGAGCAAAGCAAATGGAAACGTTCCCACTGACTTCACAACAGAGGTGATGAGGCCTTTAATCATCATTGATGCAATTAATGCACAGTACTACTGGTTACAAATCATATCCTGCTAAAGCACTGAGAACTGCTCCTTTTAAAAAGTAGACACGGACATATCCTGAACTCTCACTAACTATTAAGGAAATTCTGCTGTTTATTTTCTGACACCCACACTCCACATACAAATCATCCACAGCTCTTCCCGTATCAACTCTCAGTCTAAGCTTAAAAGATTTTTCTTCACTAAAGATACATTTAAATTTTAGTGTCACAGACGGAAAGGACAGAAAGAGTTACTGAGAAATGCAGCTCATCTCATCCACTGAGACACAGCTTTGGGTGGACCCAGGACACTTTGCAGACAACCATCAGGTTGAAGTCTAAAGTCTTATAAAAGTCTTATAGTGTTATAAGCTAAAGTCTTACGGAAGTCTTTGGTTTTTTACTTTTTTCTTCAAAAGCAAACAATGTATTTTCAGATTTGCTCTTCATATCTTCAAAGATCTGCCTTTATCACGACCATAATCTACAGTAACACAGGATGTCTTCTATCACTCCAAGTCTTAGCTCCTTTCTGGAAGTCGTCAAGCCTTTCTGTTGATTCCCAGTTTAAATCTACTCCCTGATCTCCAAATAGGTACCCTCACCTCAAGAACCACTAATTATTGTCAAGAGCTCCCATTCAACAGAAAGGGAACAAGATGCATGTACATCCATAAACCCTGGCATGTTTGATTCCCAGTCTTCTTAAGTCTCCTGATAGACCCCTCATCTCAAAGCCAGTTTGAGCCCATCTTTCCATATGAGCCATATGTAGCTTTCACATTAGACCAGGGGTAAAACTGAGACATTCCTGCATGTGTGAAGAGCACAGTGGGGACAGAAAGACCGTGTCCTAACAATATCCACATCCCAAGGACCTGTGTGTGACCTGGGTCAGCACCACGATGTTACTCCAGCCTTGCTATCTCGTGTCAACCACATCGACCATGCACCAGCACAGCTTGACTGAGCCTTTGTTCACCTCCTGCAACAACACAATTTCTACGATGAGACAACTCAACGTGTTATTTGTGACCGTGGCTTTGAGTGATTGTTTGAACCCAAAGGGACGAAACACTCCCACATGGAAAAACAGCCCAAGTGTCTGTGTCAACACGAGCACGGCTCGGGCAGAGGCTGAGACAATGGAGCCACCACGGGCTGCTCCTCACGTCAAAGCCACGGCTCGCTGCAGCCCTTTTCGGGGACAGAATACAGGGAGAACAGTTTGAAACGCGTTGTTGCACTCAGCCAAAGAAGCCAAACCACAGAGGGTGAGATGAGCTGTAAGCAGGTTTTTCTGACCCCAGTTATCAGCAGAACTAAGGACTGATAAATGTAGGGATTAATTCTGACCAAACCTGCTCTTAACTTTTTTATCCAATGTTGCAAATAATCAGACCTGGCTCCATCACCAGCAACTGTGTAGTTCAGGATGTAAAACCTACATTTCTTCCCAGTCCTCCCACCTCCACTGTAGTTTACCTTGTCTGCTCTCAGGTTTTGGGCAACAACCTGACCCTTCAGATCCTGAGCACAGAGCTCCTGTCTCAACACTTCCCCACCTCTGTGGCCCCACCCACACCCCCTTCCACCAGTTTTCCTGACATCACTTTCCCAGTCAAGGTTTCTCCAATATAAGACCTGCAGGGTTGTATATGCAAAATAATTGTATGTTTGATAATAAAAACCAAGAAAAATATTTTTATTGAAATCTGACACCCTCCTTCTTCCCCACTGCCCCATCACACAGAGCTGTTTAAAGGACACATTGACACAATATTTCTGCCACCAGACTTCTGTACCTGCACCTGCAGAGACCACCTGGGCTGCAGTGATCGATCACTGAGGGCTTCAGTCAAAGTCACTTCGACTCTGTCCAGAGAGAAATATCAGCTTGTGAATACAACTGATACTGTACTGAACTGGTCATTTAAAAACCCTGACAGATCCCAACCTTATCTCCCCCGTGTAATCTGAATCTGCTGCTTAAGCAGGAGGATGTGCATGAATCAGGACAGCAAGGCTCTCTATTACCCTCCCCAGGAGGTAAAAAACCTGCACAATGCTGCATGACCTGGTTTCTCTCAGTGCACAGAGCACAGAACTCCACAAACCAGAAGGCTGTTGACAAGGAAATTAAAGTGAAAATTAAACAAATACAAACAAAATGAGTAATGCTTCCTCAGAAAAAAAGCTCTAGGCAGAGGACATGAGTCCAGTAATGCTCCAGTATTGGTGGCTACCAAATCAATTTTACCATCCCTCCCTCACCCAGTTTTGCACACTGGATATCCTACATGGCTAAGCAAGTCACAAGCAATCTGGGTGAAAAGATTTTATCCCAGATGGCTCCCAGGTTCTCATGAAATACAGAAAACCTTGTGCACACCCAGACTGCTAAAAAATCCCTGTATTTTCTTAAAAGTAACCACAGCTGTAGTCATGAAAAGTTGTCAGTTATTTCTTCATTTAAAAAAAAGCTTAAAAGCACAGCTTGCAGCAGGAATAGCACAGATCTGGAGTGTTTTATCTTCAGTTTACAGTATTTATTATTTATTTGTATTATCTTGCTTATCAGCTCTGCAAGAGACTCGGCAGAAGCACAGTCAGTGGCGTTATGCAGACAGTGTTCCCTTTGTAAAGACCCAAGCTGAAGACTATGACAAAAAAATGTATTTGCCTTTTGTCTGCAGCTCAGGAAGTTCCCTCAGAGGAGAACAAAAATCATTTAAAGTTCTGAGAAATAGTCATCTTGTATAATTACGCTGAAGAAAATCATAATTTGTGAAGAACTCAGCAAGGCAATAGACATAAAAGACTGATGTCCTGAATGCAGCTAAATTCCATGTTGAATTTGGGCTAGTTTGGCATAACTGTTCTTCGAGGTCCCATTCTCCCAACAACATTTGTTACAAGGGAAGCAATGAACCACAGCTCAGGCAGGAGAATGGGGCACAGAAACCAGCATGCTGCTCCTGCACGTGCTGTTGTAGATAACACATGGGAGGTCACCAAAACAAAAGCTGGTTTTTTTAAATTTCCAGATCTCTGTCACTAAGATCTGCATTACAGAATTCGAATTTTGAGGTTCCTTTCAAGTTTTTGCAGCATTGCTTTAACAGAGCTTCCACAAGCAGCTTCCACAGCTCTGAGTCCTTTGAGCTTAAATTTTAAGTGATGCTAGTTTTCTGTCCATGCATATCCATCCACCTTCCTTGTGGACACAGGGACAGAAATGGATCCATCACCCACTGGCACGCAGTCAGTGGGTCATGCTAAGATCAAAGCCCAAGTGCCTCAGAGTCTTGGGCCATATGGTTATTTTTGGGGTGTAGGTGACTTTGTTTTACCTGTACCTATTATGCCCCCCTGTATCTGTGACAGCTGCTCTGTGTGTTTCTTTCACACCTTTCCTTAAACATCCTCACAAATTTTAGGTTACTGGTCAGAAATCCCAAGTACATCATGTTTCTGGTGGAGGGTACCTGAGCAGGACACCGAGTTCTCACTACTGCAATACTGTGGTACGATTCACACATGAAGTAAAACACATACTCTGCTGGCACGACACTCGAAGTCACTTCACAGGGCCCCCTCCCAAGAGGCAGGAGCTCCACAATCCTTCACGTCCCCTCACCAGCAACTAGAACAAGCCAAACCACCCAACAGACACAGATCTGAATTTAGGAGCAGCAACTTGTAAGTGCAGGCTTAGAGAGCTAACACAACCCCCCCACACACCCCAAATCCTTCTGGCCTCCTTTCACTTAAGCTCTTCCGAGCACTCAAGTATTTGGATTCCAGTGCACGAAGCTTCCTGTAAGCCACCACCGACAGAGGCAGCACGTTCCAAACGGAGCCTCCGAAGGGCATTCTTCTGCCACAGGACAGGGATGGCTTAACACCAGACCCGGGCATCACTCATGGTCCTCGTGGCACTTGACGGTGCCGTGGGGACTGTCCCAAACCGAGAAGTGCTGCAGCTGTGTCCCTGCAGAGATGCTGCCTAAGGCCAGCCGCTGACATCTCGCCATTAACTGCATTCACACCACTCTCCTGCCACGTTTCCCAGGAAATCTAGTTGCTACGCAAATGGAAAAAAAAAAAAAACCACACACACACACACACACAAAAAAACCCGGTTAACTGCCTGATATTTCTGTTCCTGAGACAGCAGACTTAAATCTTCTGGGAGACTGCTCATTCTCATCCTCTCCTTCCTGCAGCTCTTTTAGGACAACTCCCCTCAACTGCAAAACCATTAGCACGTATTGTTGCACTTTCCCTGAACCCCAGCCTTGCCTTTAACTCCTTCCTGCCCAGCTCTTTTCCTGACTATTCCCTGTCCTTCCAAGTGACACCCTGGTTCCTGCTGCTGCACTTCACCGGCCTCCTGGAAGGGAAGCTCTGCTAACCTGGCTGTCAGATACAATCACTGCTGAAACTGCAAATCTGCCCTCCGAAAACCTGTGGATCTAAAGCTTATTCTCTGCCTCACAGACTACAAAAGCACGACTGTTACAAAGAGCCGGCGGCTCCCGAAAATCCAGCAGGCCTGTTTTGCCTTGCAGTGGTCATTTTGCTCATGATTGATGCTCAGGAAGTGGATTGCTTCCCCTCTTGTTAGACCCTATCTGGATTCACAGCAGCTAGGATCAGCAAATGCTTTCCGCTCCGGTCCCTTTTAGCTGTGTCTCTAAATGGCCTTTGAGCCACAGCAATTTGGAGGTATTCAGCCTCTGAATCCCTAATTCCTTTCAGCGTGGTATCAAGGCTCTGCACACGCTGCCACCCCGGGAATGCCTTGCTAGCAGCTTCCCATTTCACTGGCTGTGCCAGCGATTCAGCTCACCAGGATGCTTTGTCAATGTAGTAATCCCAGCAATTGTCTGCTTGAGTACTTCATGGCAATCAAAAGCCATTTAAGATTTCAGGTTTGTCTTCCTCTTCCCCCCTCCCCATCCTCCCCCAAAGATGTCTTCCCGTCACCAGGACATTAGCTCATTTCTTTTACCAACGGAGGTGAGAAAAACGCATTTAGCCCTACTAAGAGTCTCTTTATCCGTCTCTTCCAAGAACAGACATCATCTCTAGAGGTTAAACCAAAATAGCAGGGTAGTAAAAAGCGATACTCAGATCTCCATCTAAGGGCTGAAGGAGCCCGATTCCATTAGCTGAATTTGTTAAGTTGCATCTTAAGCCATTGTTTCGTGCGAACAGATGTTGCAAATCTTGTTCTCCAAACCCAGCTCCGCCACAGCACAAGACTGTTCAGCAAGCACACGCAAAACCAGGGAAAAGAACCCTTCCCACACCAGTGAAGTGAATTCCTCCCCAAAGAATACTCTGGACGACACAGTGATTAATTTCCCTTTTCCGAATTCTTGATGCAAAATCTGATGGATGCTAGACAAACTATTCTGTCATAAAACCTGCTACGTGATGTCCCAACACGACTCCAGCCTCTCTGTATGTAAATCTAAATTACACAGCCTGTGAGATTTGCAATCCAAAATGCTCCGTCCCACATGGTGAAGGAGAACATAACCCTGAAGAAACAGATTCTTTCAAAGCATCAATCATGCGCTCTCTGTAACTTAATTACAGGTCTACTGCTGGAAGAAGGAATTAAGTTTCCATTAAAACCACTGCTGGTGGACAATATGCCTCAAATTGCCCAAATAAAGCAATTTTACTGCATTTGATGCTGATACAAAGACAGATTTCCTGAAACCAGAGCTGAGCTGAGAACGATGGTATGATGGCCCATCATACATAGTTTTGCCATCCTGCTCTTACTGGGCAATAGGGCCAAGTACTTTTCAGCCAGGGCAGGCAGGATATGGAGAAGGATTTGTTCTAGCACAAGACTAAAGGGGACGTTTTATTAGAGATCTGCCCCAGAACTCCTGGCTGCTCCTCCGAGGGTGCCGGCTCAGCCAGAGCTGGGGTACACCCGAGCTGACATTTTAGGTCTTAACTCTTTCAGATTTCCTGAGCAGACTTCCCGTGCAGCCTCTCCCAGCACTGCCTGCTGGTGCACACACCGGAGCAACGAGCATATCCCGGCACATTTCAGCAGAGCAGAGTTTCACCAAAGCCACAGACAACAGACACATCTCTCACAGAAGGGATAATTATGCTGATGCTGCTGAGGATTTGGGCAGAATTCCCGTTAGCCCGTGGCACTCACGGCCATACCCAGCTACACCTGGGGACCACGGCAATCGGCACACAGCACAAAGCACCAAGATTGTTCCTGCTCCAAACAGGTGTGCTCAGGTAACAAATACGTGTCTCAGAGACCCTGGTTCCTGCATTAACTCAACCAGTCTGAAGCACAGAGCATTTCACCCAGGCTGACTCTCCTCATCCAAGCTGTTTCGCTACCCGGTCCAGCCTCAGCAGCGGCTGCAGAGAGCAGAGCTGGATTTTACTCTTTGTTCCCAGATGCCTTTCCTGGGTCTCGTTCCCAAGCACACGCTTTCGGCTTGGCACCGTGGTCTTTGCTTCCCTATCCAGGGGATTACAGGGTCTCCAAACTTTATTTCTCTTACCATCAGGCTGTCAGCTCGCTCCACCAGCGGCAGCCAAGGACGGTACCAGCGTGGCGCAGCTGCGCCCAAGGCAGAGGCACTGAGGGACACACTTTGATGCCCGTGTCTCCGCCGGTGACCAGCAGTCACCGTCCCCCGCATCGGCGGGGCCGCCTGACCCTCAGGCAAGGTCACTGGGGCCACCTGCCAGGTGGAACCTGGCTGAGCCAGAGCCTGCGGGAGCGGCAACACGACTCACTCGACCCCTCGCGTCTGCCGAGCTGCCCGGGCAGCGCTCGGGGCACCGCTCCTCCCGCAGCCCGCCCGGAGAGCGCCCCGGGGCTCCCTCCGTGCGCCCGGGCCGGAGCGAGGAGCGCTGGGGCTGAACGCGCCCCGAGGCTCGCTCGCACCTGCCCCGGGGAAGGGCGAGCGGTCCCCGGGGCCGGCGGGGGCAGCCCCGCTGCAAGGGCATCCCGGGCCGGGCGGTTCTACCCCGGGGGCACCGGCCGACCGGCCCGAGTCCAGCTGA
>WAAG01053391.1:39048-50565 GCA_013390105.1 Tichodroma muraria | reverse complement strand
GGAATAGCAAGAACCCCCCTGTCTGCTGTCTAGCATCAGTAATCCTCACTGGTTTGTTCACCATTTATAAGGAAAACATCATTCAAGCTGGCTTGTCAAAGAGACTCTTCTGCAATAACTGGCCTTCGGTGCAAATCCGTGGCATTTGTCAGATCACCTGTGCTTTTCCTGAAAGTCCCTCTGCCTAAATTCAAGGTGTCTGCCAATGATAATACCCTTCCTCTCTAAATGACTGTGTTTAGCTGGAAGGTAAATCTGGTAACATGTCTGAGGATGGTAAATATCCTCATCTTACAGAGGTAAAGTGAACATAGACAACTAAATTTGCCAGGGAGCCCAGATCTCACAACCTCAGGTGACTCACCTCGACTGGAGACTACGCTCCCTCTCTACAGAAGAGTGAAAATTAACTGATTATACTGCAATTGCTTCTCTCTTTGCCATCTCTAAGATGATCAGGTATTTTTCTGGTGTAGGATCAGCCAATGTGTTACAATTTGGAAACGGTGTAAATCAAACAAAAAACTGTTTTAAGTTAACAAGTGCACTAAACCAGCCCCAAAGGAGTCCCTGTGACAGGCCAGCTGTAGGCAGTTAGACAGGGGGCAAGATCAAGCCTGCTAGTGCCAGGGGACACTAGGGACATTAGCCTCATCCACCTGCTGACGGGCCCCGCCGGCCGGGTCTCCAGGAGCACGTTCCTCCTCCTTCTCCAGACAGTGGGTTATAGCCTAGAACACAGAGCAGAAATCCACTCTGTTAATATCCATCCTCCACAGCCCTTCACCAATGCACAAGGAACACCAAAAAAAGATCTCATAATATTTACACCTTGCTCATACTTTACACACGTAGCATTTTAGGGAAAAATGAAAGCACAGAAAACATCCAGACTTGAGAGGGTTTTTCTTTAAAAGACATTGCAAAACATTTTTGGTTCAATTTGATCGATTTGGATTAACGAAATTGAAATGAATTACCATTTAATTTTTCTAAGTCTGCGCTAAAGCTGCAGTGCTGCTCTGCAGGATAAATAGAGCAGCAACAGCAGCTTTTACAGTAAACTCTCTAAGAGTGTATCTGTTCTCCAAGAGTCCCAACAGTCAGGGACTTAAAATAATCCTTTATTCCAGTCCTGCAAGGAGTACTCTGAAGGTCAAAAGGTAAATCCACTCATTAATACTGCAAAGTATTTTTTTAGAGCATTTGAAAAGTCAAGCATAGGCAGTAAGGCAAATACACTTTAGCTGAACATCCTAATGCTGTAACCATGGGGAAACTTCATGTCAGGAGAACACACTCAAAGTTACAACTTGGCAAACATCTTCAATTTGTTCTGCACAAGCCTAAGAACCCAAATCCTAGCAGCACTGCTAACCAGGGGGGGTTCAAAGCAACCTGCCCCACTGAAACTCCCAGCATCACCTTCATCTTTGAAATCTGTTTTTCTCATACCAGCCAAGTTTTGCTTTCTAGCTTAATTGAGCAGCTGAGTGGCACAGATGGTTCTTTCACTTCACGCTGATCTACCTCAGGGGAAGATCTGAGACCTCTAATTCTGTAATTGGTTACTTAAGCAAAGACTTTGCTGAGGATTAAACTAGGACAGGTAGCAGCTGGAAGGGTGCCCCCAACCCAGCTGCCCTGATCCTGGTTCTCAGCACAGCTGACCCCTGCATTTCTTATCCCCCAGGGAGGTAAATATCCCATGACAGAGATATCAAAGATAGTTGACAGCATCAGACATCACACCCTCATATTAAACAAGCTAAGATCTCAGGAAAAATATTCAAAGCAGAAATCCCAGCACTGCACTATTCTTGAGGTTCAGTATGTTTAATCAAGAATCCACAGGTTTCATACATTTAATCAAGTGACTTACTCAGCGCTGCACCCTAAGTGGGCCTCCTTTTCAGCCTGCATGATCCACTCCACTACAGAAAAATCTCATTAAAATACACCCAAATTAGCACCTGCAGGTGTGGCAAGGGCTGTTGGGCTGAGAGGAGAGGAGGCAGACTGCCTGCATGGCCAGTGAGCCTGCCATGGGCAATGTGAGGCCACAGAAAGCACTTCATCCATCAAGATGATTCCAGCAGGTGACTGAGTTTAACAGTGAGACCTTCTGGTGCTTTGTGAGAGTTGGTTAAGAGTTCATACATCTACAGGACTTATATATTCATAGGTCAGCACTGTGGTATAGAAAAAATAAGGCCACATATTTTACATAATAATTTCTTCCATCTTCTGAATCTACATAATACAAAGTAAAAAACCCTCATCATGCATTTCATCAGTACTACAGGGGCTTTAAAGACAAACCAGATACTAAATTACTGAACTTACAGAATAATGGGGGAGGAATCCAAGAAACACTGTAAGAATCTGTAATTCTGAGTGCCAAAAATCTCAGTAAATTATGCCAAAGCATAATTACAAAAAAACCTGACACATTCTTTTCCCAGGGAAAAGCACTCCCAAAACTTCCTGCCAGCTTTTGCACAAAGGGCAGAGCAGACCAGCTAATCAGAGATAAAGAGCTCATTTGTAAGGAACGTTTTGTTTCCTCCTTGAAAAAGAAAAGAAGTATGTACAGAGTCCACAGATACAGCTGGATAAATGACCTGTTCCAGGCTCAGAGTGTCTGAAGGATTCCATACTCACCACCTCCTCTCAAAGGCTTTTTGTTTGGTTTAGATTTCGGGACTGCTGAGGCGGAGGCACCAGATTCTACCTCTTGCTGTTCAAAAAAGCAAGAAGTTACTCAATGTGAATTTCAGCTCCCTTAACCACATGAACACAACTGTGACCTGAGTAACATGGTTGTTACCTGATTCAGTTTCAGGTTTCCCTTGTAACTTTTTCCTTCTTGCATACTCTCCCACATTGCGATCTTCTGCCTTCGCCTCTCCTCCTCCAGCTACAGAACAAAATCCAGGACACAGGCATAATCTTAAAACTAGGATTTCAAAGCTATAACAGAACCCCCAGAAACAGCTACAACAGACTCATCAAACTGTATTTATCTGCTGCAGTATCTCTGAGATTAAGGAAGAATTTACCATTTTATACACCCACATCTCTTCCCCTCCTCAGGATATACTGGCTGAGTCTGCACCTTCTTTTGGCCACTTGATGCTTTAAAAGATTTTGGAAGTAAAACAGAACCAAGTGGCAAGTTTAAACACTGAGTCTATAAAAAGTAGTAAGCAAAGAATATTGCATATGACAGTAATTTAATGCACAACATGGGGTTCTACAGAAGAAAGAAAGGACTTTTCCCTTGTTTTTAACTGCCAATATTACTTGAAGCATCAGCTATAGACTGAGGTCTGAGTGACTGCAAAAGCAAAACCAGAAGAGGTGGGATGATGATCAGTTTACTGCTGTGCTGATCACACCCATTTTCTGCACTGCCCCACTCAGCAATTTGCTACTCCTCACGATCTCAAGCTGTAATTCAGACTTTTAAATTGCAGCAATGCTAAGCTACATTTCTAATTAGTACAGTTAATTTAAATGCCAGCAAAACCCCTCCAGCCATTCACTGCACACACAATTAAGCTCCTGCAGGTACAGATTTACCTGTGAAAAAATGAACACCAGGCCCACAGTGACCCTGGCACACAATTACAATTTGCTGCTCTCTCTTACAGCAGCAAAGTGCTTGATGACAAACTTATGAGTTAAAGGAAGAAATGCTCTCTGGTTACCTGTCTTTGCTTTTCTTTGTATCTTTCTGCTTGTGCATTCAATTCTTCTTGCATCCTGAGGCGAGCTGCTGCCAAAGCTTCCTGCCTTCTTACCACCACATCAGGTTCTAGGAAATCAGGAAAGAGTTTGCAAAGCTACTCCAAGTAAATTCTAGATAGTCCCCTCAAAGAATTGTAATAAGGAAAGGCTCATATCTCTCCCTGCAGCTGTTTTGCAGAAAATCACAGCTCATGTTCAGTTTCCAGCTAATCTTTTATAGTAATTTATATGCTGAATTAAACTTCATCATGTTTTACTGTTTTAAAGCAATTACTTTGACAGGATTTTAGTAAGGACACAAGTGCACCTAACCATAAAATTTAAACCTCACACTTCAAGGACACTTCCTTCTATTTCTGAAGGATTTGTTAGATACAAATTAATTCAGAAATATCACCCAGGCTTTGCAGGGACCATTTTTACCCAGGGAACTTCTTTTATGCAGAAGGATGAGGCAATCAGCCCACATTCACTCCTACTCCTTCTGGCAATGGGTCCTGCTGGTGTCAGTGTAGCAGTGGATTTAACACCCTCCATCAGCAGAGAAGTCACTTGCAAACATGACACACATCTCAAGAGACACCTGGAGGTCTCAGAAAATCCACACTGAGTCACCACTCCTCTTCAAGAGTGGCCTTTGAAGGTCAAAAGGAAAATTATACCCCCAAAAAAAAGGCAAATGTTGCTCTGTTTTCTTCCAGCAGCTGAAGCATCTCCACATTTGTTTGCCTCATTTTTTGCTACGACCCATTGATGAATATGAAAAAGAAATGTCAGTACTTTCAGTAATTTCATTTTACAGGCAGTTTGGGCAATTAAACTGCCATTTAATTATCTTCACAAAAGAACAGCAGAAGGATAAGGGCATGCAAATAAGATTTTACTGGGGCCCCATGTCCTGTCGTGCCAGCGTGCCCAAGGGATCAGTGCCAAGCACTCATGAATTTGGCAGATCCACGAGCACAGCCTGTGCCTTTCAGCAGGATCGTGACTGTGTGAGATTTACAACCTGTGCCACACTCCCAAAGATAACACAGAGTATCACACCCCAAATGCACAGTCCCGCCAGAGCAGGAACCAGAAAAAAGTAACTGGAAGGGGATGATGAACATTAATAAAAAGTGAGTATTTATAGAAGCATTTTGCCCAGGATTTAGATTTGGGCGTTTTGCTTTTGCTTGGTACGTCTAAAAGTTATTTGGTGACTGACCACAGGTGCTTTTAGCCTCTATCTCCTCAGCTCCTGCACCACCCCTGCTCTGTCATGTCCCGCCCCTTCATTCCCAAACATAAAACTTTCGGACGTAGCTTTTCCTTTCTTCCTTTTAAAACGCTTCCTTTGGCCCGACCTTTCCCGGTGATCTCTTCAGGCTCAGGATCTGTGGGCTGAACGGTTATCCCGAGTATCACTCTCCATTAAAACCCCTCACAACCGCATCTCTTTCGGGCCGTTACCACCTCCAGACCCCCGTGCGGACGCGAGCGGCTCAGCCACCGGGCCAAGCCCGCCGAGCGCCAGCAGGAGCCCGAGGAGCAAAACTCCGGCTCCGGAGAGGCCGCAGCGCGTTCTGTACTCACCCTCCGCCGCCTCAGCTGCTCCGGGCCGGCCGCTCGGCCGCGCCGCCAGGCTGCGGGACACCTTCTGCACCAGGAGATACACGGCGACGACGGCCAGGAGCATGTACCAGCCATAGCTGGACAGCACCGAGCCCACTGCGACGGAGACAGGCCGGGGGTGAGCGCGGGCCGCACGGCAAGGGGCCCACCCGGGCGGGGGAGAGGCCCCGGTTCCGCGCCTCGGTCCCGCCGCCTCCCGCCCTCACCCCCGGCCCCTCACCCGTGTGCTGCANCCCCGCTCCGCCAATCACCGCCCCGTCCGCCGCCGCCTCACGTCCGGGCCCGCCCCGCTCCGCCAATCACCGCCCCGTCCGCCGCCGCCTCACGTCCGGGCCCGCCCCGCTCCGCCAATCACCGCCCCGTCCGCCGCCGCCAGGAAGCGGGGCGCCGGCGCTGGCAGTGCCCGAGGTGACGTGAGTCTGCGCCGACCAATGAGAGAAGGGGGACAGGCGCAAGGCAGCCAATCAGAGTGCGCAGAAACCCCTCCCGCCCCCGGCCGGGAAGCGGATGCGGCACCACCGACGAAAAAGGGACCGCTCGTTTATTGAACATCGAAATGCGCCAGGACGGGGGCGATGGGGCCGCGCCGGGGACACCGGCACGGCGTGGGACAGGAAAGAGCTCCTGGGGAGCGCGGCACGGCCCGGGCTACGATCCGTTCGGCACTGTGTCTTCTTCCATTTCTTCCTCACCGTCCTCCGATGGGCCTGAAAGGACACGTCAGAGTTTTAGGGCAGCTGCTGCAGACGTTGCTGTTCTTTTCCCACCCCTCTGCAGAGGACTAATAATGGGAACGTTTGAAAACTCTACAGAAGGGAAAATCCAGGTAGCCCCAATGTACAGAAAACTGGTGCTATGGCCAGCCTGCAGCTGAGATCCATCTCTGCAGAGAGACTCGCCGCTGCACCCACACCCGAGGCACTGATGTTCAGCACAGGTCCAGAGAGATTCTGTAATTAATCTCATTTTGTTAAATAACTGAGATGAACTTTGGAGTCATCCAATGCAGCAAAGCACTTTGCCACCTCACTCTGGAGGGAGTACAGGTGACAGCCCGGAGCTGCACTCAAGGCCAGGCAGATCGCACAGAGCCCGGGATGTGCTCCACAGCTGACAAACTCACACTATTTCTACCCAACTCCCTACAGAGATCGCATAAAGCACCAGGGAGCAAGGAGGAGAGGTGAATTCTGTTTACGGAAGAGTAGCAGAAGTAGAGACTGACCTGATTTCCGCTCCCTGCCAGGGATCTGTCCCGCCTGCAGCAAACCCTTCAGCCGCTCCACCTCAGCCAAGGTCGAGGCGTTTGCTATGGCAGTCTGAGAAACAGAGAACTCAGTGAATCCTCACACACCCTGTGCCAGTCTGCTCAGAATAAACACAAAACCCAGATTTCTACCAGTTAAGTGACACCGAACACCTATGAAGAGTTCTACTAAATTCTAGTTCTAGAAAATTCTACAAATGACAAATCATTACCTCCCTCCTCCCTTGGAAGAACTCTAAGCTTAGGCTAACATTCCATTTAAGTTTTCAAAATACTGGTAGGTCAGAAGAAAACTTACAGAAAAAGAACCTAAACCAGAGTCAGGACAAGCTGATCTATTTGTCTGAGCAGCACAAAGGAAAACGTTTGTTCAATCTGGATCCATGACAGCTTTTCTCCTCCACTTCTCTCCTGACATATTTACCTTAATCGCCTCCACGTCCCCTGGGGAGGGCCCAGTTTTCTTTTTGTCCGTTGGCAGACCAGCTCCTGGATTGAAGCTTCAAAAGGATTAAAAAAAAAGACCTGTTACACTTTTTGAAGAGTAGCTGCTTCTCTTAACTTGAAATGTTTCCAAACTAGGTTTGAAAGCATTTCATTCCATCAAGTGTAGTATCTTATCTTTGTTAACAAACTGATACAGTGAAGAATTGCCTCCTTCAGAAACACCAGCAACTTGCCCTCACTGTCCCATTCCCTCCCACCTTTTCATCTGCATCAGAGGCAGAACTTAACTTTATTAATCAGGCAGCTGACAAAAGCTCTCAATTTGGATGTTGTTGAATACTCAACTCAGCTGGTCTATTGCCATTACAAAAGCAGGGTGGATAAATAAAGAGTAACTGAAAATTGGTTTTCTGCTCCCATGTGTCAAATGTGATAACAGCCTAAAGTAAAGCCTACACTAAACAGCAATTCATCTTAACAGTCAAAAGAAAAAAGTTTGCTGCTGCTGCTTTAAGGAAAATCACCTGATATTATAAAACTATCCGAGACCTGAATCCCTTTCCACTCACAAACTCATGCTCAAATCCATCCATTATAGTTTTAAATGCTAAATAAGTTCAAGACATTTTTCTGTTTAACAATGAATTTGGAAATGCTGTTGCCTCACATGCTCTGAATTCTTATTACCAAATAGGTTGATCAAAACATATGATGTACCACTTAACAATTAAACTAAATAAACATATACTGTAATAGTTTAATTTAAGATTTTCATTTGTGCTTCATCTCCTAACTAGAGCAGATTTTGCAGTTTATTCCCTGGCAAAACAAAAGAATTAAGTTACCAATCATCTAGGAGAAAAACCCCACCAAACTCAAATTAAATAATGGCCACCTCTCTGCAATTAAATAACAAAAATAAAATTAAGGTTTCCTGCTTGTTGATTTCAGTGAATCCACCTTGACCAAGTTATCTCTTTCAGAAATATTTCTGAGATGTATTCACCACCATCCAAAACTCGGGGTGCTTGGACAAGGCACTTCTGGCTCGCAAAGCTTTTGAGGCATCCTGCCAGCAGCAGATATTTCAGTTTTCTGCCTGATACTGCACACAAAGAAAGTGGTGTTTCTGAAGGAGGATGCCAGTGTAAATTTGTTTGTTTTATCTTACGTTTTTGCTCTCCTGGCAATATCCTTTGCAAGCTGTGCACCCCGTTTGCCCTTGAACATTTTCTCTGCCTCCTGTCGCTCCTACAGCGATACCACACACACACAAAGTTAATTTGAGAACATCACAGTTTGCAAAGCTTCTGTCTTGGCCAAGAAAGAGACTTTGGCTCATCCTCATCAGTGAAATTGGTACACGGAGACCAGATGTAAGAATAAGCAGATAGACATTGCCCAAACACTCAAATATGCATCAAACTCATGCTCTTAAAATTAAGAGCTCTTTCCCACACTCATCCCCCACCCAGAGCTGAGGGCTGTGGTGTTTGCTCATTTCTTTCTCTAGAGGTGTCTCCTACCAACACCAGAGGGACAGAAAAGAGAAACACTAAACAAAGGCACTAAAACTTAATTAAACATAACGAAACAGATTATATCCTTAACAGAATGAAACCATGAGAGAAAACAGTGAGAGTGTTCTAGAGCCGCTTACAGAGTTTCAATAAAATGTACAACTATGGCAACAAGATCACTGTTAGTGGTGAATTTTCAAGAATGCAAAAAAAAACCCCCCAAAAACCCCAAAACCAAAACTACATCAAAAGCAAGCAAGCAGACTTACTTTGAGCTTCACTTTTTGAAAATCCAGCACTCTGACCTGGGGAACTTTATGAATTAGATATAATCTGTAATGTTTCTTATTTGTTACAGGATTCCTTAGAACGCTGTGAAGTAAATAAAGGTTATAAAGAGGCTCTTAATACAAAATATTTTAAAATATACTTGTATTGAAACATATTAATATACTTGAAATGCATTCATGCACTTCCTGCTGCAACAGATAACAAATAACACCACGAAATAAGCCCAGTGACAGTTCTTTAATATTATGGAAACTATAGTAAAAACTTGCACTTCAGCATTTCAGCAGATTTAACTGAAGGATGACATAAAGAACAACCTCAAAATAATCATAATACTCCCCCCAAAAATAACTGAAACATCACTTTTCCTATCTGGACACTGATCAACTGAAAAATCACAGGACAAACTGCGTTTCTTTCTGTCCCTCACACCGAATGTAATATTATTGAAAAGTCCTTGTTTACACATATTTTAAACTATTTTTTTAATCAACAGATTAAACCTCTTGGGTTTAGGTTTTTAAAGGTTAAGTTCACTTCAGCACTTGTGTATTGGTTTACAGAGATGTTACATCTCGTTATCTCAACAGTCTGTCAGTGATATAAAACCTCAGACATTAATTACCAGATGTTTATGAAGCGTAGAGGAAACACTGTTTATCAGTTCAATTTTTAGACATAAAGAATCTGTCACAGCTCATAAAAGCAGAGCATTCCAGACCAAAGCAAAGGGCCAGCCCAGCAGCAGAGCTCAAACACCAGAGAAAGAGCAGCTTTTCTTTTTGGGGTTACATACCTCAGGTAAGTCAAGGATTTAATAGTTGATAACGGATCCAGTTCACCCTGGATAAAGGGAGCACAGCAAGAAATTTTAAGCCCCTTTAGCAAAAAAATCATATATTTGAAAACAAAGTCCCTGAACTCATATCTATTTTAGAGATTAATTAAATTACTGCAATTTCTTTAATAGGAAAACCATTAAGCTTTGTGACTGCTCTTCCACTGCATGATGCAAATAATTTTCATTAAAGCATGCACACCATTAACTACTGCCAAAACTGTAGGATATTACTCTAAAGAGAAAGAACCAACTATTACCAAAAGGATATGGCACTACTCTCAGGGAAATGGTTAATTAGAGCTTGTTTAGCTTTATCCTGCATCACAGCTTACCAGTTCAGCAATGTTGTTGTTGGTGAGAATGAGCTCTGTGAGGCTGGGCAGAGCTTGTTCCAGGTTCTCACCAATCCGACTGCAGGACAACAAAAAACAAAGCCTTAATTTAGGGCAGGAATTAGCAATGGTGGAAATACACAGAGAAACACAATAGCACAGAGGATCTCCCTGTGAACAACCCAGTCTAACACTGGCAGAAGTTTGGGCAAGCATTCAAAACACTTTTCTAATAAAGCTGGCAATAAATCACTGCAAGAATATTAGATGCAATATGAGATTCAAATCTATTCCTTTGCAGGTATCCCTTTTTTCATGTCTTTATGGAGCTGATTATTGAAATCCAAAGATCTGTCCAAATCCCCAACTCTGCATCTCCTTGTCACGGCTGAGAAACAAACACTGACTTTTGCACTGAATGAGGAAGGAAACTGAAAGAGGGCCCACACAGTGCTCAGTGCTGATTTTATTGCCTGAAACAAACACTCTTGCACCTACCCAGCACGGAAAGACACACACACCTCTTTCCCAACAGCATTTTCCTATACCCCAGGGTCCCATCAGGCCAAAACACAGCCCCTTACCAAATCCTGTTGTTATTCATGAGGAGCGTTTTCAGCCTCCGAAGCAGGGGGAATCCATCCAGTTTGCGGATCTCATTGTCAGAAAAATCAATGGCATCAAACTGGTCTAGAGTGGCACCCAAGTTCTCAATAACAGGGATTTTATAGCCTGGAGAGAGAGTGCAAAGCAGGGACTAGTGCAAACAGCAGAGCAGACCAAAGGAAAACAAGAGCGTGCGGGAGCAAATCTGGATGGACTGAGGATGCTGATAAGCCTCAGACAAAACAGCTCGGGACCGACTCTCCACACCACTCCCAGACCAAACTCTTCCCCCTCAAACTCAACAGCCCTCACGGCCTCTTCAATCCTTCCTCCTCCCCCTCAGCAAAACCCCAGGTTCCTGCCTGTACGTGTCCTCAGAGCCAAACCCACCTTTCTGGCACATCCCTCCCACATTTCTCCCGTTTTCCCCTTCGTTGTTGGGACGAGATGATCTTTATGTTCCCTTCCAACCTAAACCATTCTATCACTCAGTCATTGACCCCCTCACATTCCCCGCAGGTTCTGAAGCCACTAGAGCCTCTTTATCCGCTCTTCGTCCCCAACCCCTGGCCACTGCAGCCCCTCCAACAACCTCCCCGCGGCTCCCCCGTCCTACTTCGGCACCTCCGACCACGGAAGGCGCCAGGCCCCATTGCAAGATCCATCACGGACCTCCAAGGCCCATCACAGCCTCTCCTCCGGGATCCAACACAGTCCTTCCCCAGACTCCATCACTGACCACCCCCAGGCCCCACCACACACACACACACACACACGCACACACACACACACGCACACACACACGCACACACACACGCACACACACGCACACACACGCACACA
>WAAG01053391.1:5404-38961 GCA_013390105.1 Tichodroma muraria | reverse complement strand
ACACACACACACGCACACACACACGCACACGGCCCTCAGCCCTCCCCGCCACAGCCCCTTTTGCCCCGCGGGGCCCGCGCACCGCGCAGGTCGAGCTCCCGGTCGCGGACAGCGTTGGTGTACTGTGCCGCCTGCTCGATCAGCTCTGCCGTGAGCTTCACCATCGCGACAAACGGCGACACACGGCGACACACCGCGCCAGGCCCCGCCAGGCCGCGCCGCGCCGCCGCAAGACACCGTGCCGAGCGCCGAGCATGCGCAGGACGCACAGCCGAGCGCCGAGACGGCGAACGACAGGGACCGCCCCTCCGCGCCGCATCCCCGCATTCCCCTCCTCAGGGGCCGGTACAGGCCCCAGCTCCCCATCCGTGCGTTCGCCTCCTCAGGGGCCGATATAAACCCCCCCAGCTCCCCATCCGAGCGTTCGCCTCCTCAGGGGCCGATATGAACCCCCCCAGCTCCCCATCCGTGCATTCTGGTCCTGAGCCATGGGCCACAAGCTCAGAAGGGATTTGGCTTTACCCTCAGCAATGCCCTAAAGCAGCACAGATGCCACCAGAGGTTCCCTCTCACCTTCTGGTGTATCCCGGCACAGATCTATCAGCAGAAATCCGGGCAGAGCAGGAACACATTTTGAGCGGTGGCTGGTGCTTCCCTTCGGACAGAGCCGTGTTCAAGCACTTGCTGCACTCCTGCTGCAGAGCCAGGGCACCTTCCACAACATTCACAGCTATCCGTGCTTTCTGTCCATCCCAGCAGCAACTCAGCCTTTGCTCCTGGACAGTGTGTTGCCCATAAGCACCTTTCCCTGCAGCGTTTGGGGCAGTTTCTCTGTCAATTCCATGTGCATTCCTGGTCTCAGAGGTGCTGTGATGGGCTGAGAACACCCCATGGGCTGCAGCAGGACAGACACCCTTTATCTGTGAGGTAAAACATGCTTGCAAATGTCACTACATCCGCCTAAGAGGCTTGTAGGAATTTGGGGAACAGCAAGAAGAGCTGAGAGTAGCTCTGGGGAAGCTGAGGTGTTCTGGCTGCTGTGTCTGGCCAGGAACTCTCCCAAGTCTCTGGGTCTGAGGCTGGGCACTGCCTGGCACCACTGGGAAGGGCTCAGCTGGTGGGTGAACCAGACTGCAGGTGGTTGGACTGAAGTGACATGTAAAGGGACACCTCCAGACCCCCAAAACCTGCTCAATGTCACCAAGTCACCACTTCTGGGGAAATCCTTCCCTAGCCTTCAAGGCCTGCAGAGTGGGATGACAAAGGATGATTTCTGTCTCCACTGCTGTCGAGGGAAGGATATTTTTTGTGAGCCATGACATTTCTGTGAACCCAGAGGATGTGATAACAGGCTAAACGCTGCAGCCACGCTTGGCACTGCACAGGGATGGCTCATGCTTTTCTTTTGGGAGCTTCTCAGGGCATTGCCCTGGGCATGACACCTGGCTCAGTCCCCAGGACTGCAGCGTCAGAGCTGGCCCTGCCAGGGACCAGCTGGGCTCAGGCATCTCCTGTGCTCCCTTCTGTGAAAACTCCCTCACCAAAGCTGTATGGGAAAGCACAGAGTCAGGTTTTTATAACAGCTGCATTTGTTTTATAGCATAGGAAGGAGCGAGAACAAGAGGGAGCTGTCACAAGAAAAAACCCAAGAATTAGCAGCACTGTTGTATGTGACTCAGGCATCATGCAGTGTTAAAGACAACAGAGACTTTAGTCATTTCAGGCAGTTCTTATAAGGACACTCTTTGCAGCCTCCTGCAAAGCAGGTCCTGCCTCTGACAAGGCCAAATAAAACATGGACCTGTCTCCCTTAGCACAATACATCTGTTTGCCTCAGCTCTACAGCCACAATAGAATAGTAATTGCGAGCAGATGGATTCTGGGTCTCAGACGCCGTACACAAGCTCTCGACAGTCCTTTCTTTGCAATGGAAACTCAAAGCAATGATTTTTAAGATCTGTGTTCCCCACCTGCCAACTGCACAATGGCAGATGGCTGTGGCTGCAACCCCACGGCCAAACTGCAAACGAGGAGTCAGGCTGTGCTAAGATTTTCCAGAAAACAGCTATTATAGATTTGGCTTTGGTGCCAAGAGACAACAGAGAAATGAGCTTTAATAAATTGCCTAAATACGCATTTATCTTGAAGACACAGCCACTTTGATCCTCTGAGCATACCAGTCAGACTTTAATAGCTCCGAGCAAGTATTGCAACAGCTTGGAGAAATAATCTAAATTTTATTACTTTACAAGAATGATTTCTGAGGGAAATGCTGGAAGCTGATGTTGTTGCATGAATTCAATGTGCAGAATTTGTTTTTCTTTCCCTGGCAGGCTGGAAGGCAGCAGAAAGCAGGATAGAGCTGGTACTGCTGGGGACTGGTCATCTTAAATTGCATTGCCTTCCCCAGTGTGTATTTTAAGTTATGTCAAGATGCAAGAGTAAGCATTTTCCTTTCTTTGTAGCATTTCAGTACATCTAAATATACCAGGGAGCAGTATTTAGAGGCAGGCTTCTGTGAGCCAGAGAACTGGAAGGCTGGCACAGTACTCCTGATCCACAGCTCCTGTTTTTTTCATTAACCCAGCAGGAGAAATGAAGTTTGGTATTTTCCAACCAAAGGGGCAGAAGCCAGGAGTGTGTCACCCGAGTTCTCACCTCTGGTTTGGCCTGAGGCTGAAAGGGAAATCCTGCAGCAAGAGAAGGAAGCACTTCTTCTAATGTATGTGATTAATTCACATTTATCATTTGACGAATGTGAAGACCAACAAAATGCAGGAGCCCACATTTTGACAGCTGCACATCTCGGAGAAAGCATCTTCCCTTGTGGGAGGGCTCCATTCTTTTCTTTTTCTCCCTACTTAAGAAGCTCAGTTCCAGATATCCAGGCACTACCCTGGGCACTTGGCCCATGGTTGTTGCAAAACCAACATGACAAACAAAGGGTTCCACAGCCCCTTCCATTCCCCAACCACACCAGCGGCTCCTCTCCTTCCCAGGCAGCCAACAGGGAAGAGTGGCCCCGTGGTTCCCAGCTCCTGGGAACTGCAGTGGGGAACTGGGGGGTGCAGGATACTCCTTGTATGAGTGGGAAAGGAGAGCAAGCCCTTCTGCCAGCTCATCCAGGATCCCCCACACTGCAGAACACACCCACCCGTGCCCCAGCACAGCCCCAAACCCCAGTAAGATGGCCCTGGATGCACCAGCCCAGCCTGGCACAGGGCAGGTATTTGGGATTTGAGTTTCTTCTGGAGGTAAAAGACCTTTACGACAACAATAGTGAGGTTTTTGCAGATGCAGCTCATCTGTTCCTGAGTATTTCTCCCACAGGTGCTCTGAGATGAGCAGGAGCTCCAGCAGAGGAGCTGCTTTGTCCAGCAAAGTAAGGACATGCAGTGCCTCCAGTCAGGGCTGCATGAATTTGGAAAAAGCACAGATTCATTTGTCAGAGGAGATCAATAGTTTATTAACTTAAAGATCAGTTAACCAAAACTCCATCTTTCCTTGGATTTGGTCCAGGCAGGTGAGGGTTGGAGACAGTGTGGCTTTCCTCTCCTCACCTGGCTGAGGTGAACTCTTGTGGGCAAGCCCAGGCAGGGCAGGTGTCGTTGCAGCTGAAACCACGCAGGGATTACAGCTCCGTGTAGAACTGGTGACAATTCGTACTGGGAATTTCACTGGCGAAAGGTTCAACTCATTAAAACTATTAACAATGAAAATCAGAACATGCAGCGTAGGAAAGAGTGTTTACATATGTCTGGTGCAAAGAGCGGCTTTGCAGGGTCAGAGAGGAGAAAAGGAGAAGGAATAACACACAAAAAGATACCCCACTCCCATATAAAAAATAGTCCACAGAGAAAAAAAACAAGGATTGTATAAGTTATTTTTTAAAAATCTGTAAAACAACATAGCCAAGGATATTTTAAACACAATTATATAAACACCACATGACTTACTATTAAGAGAGAGCATGAAAAGGTTTGTTTCGGGGAAGGGTTTTGTAGAATTAAGTTTCCCGGCTGGATCTCTGGAATGTCTCATTTGGGAAATAGATGCCCAAGAAAAATCACTGCCATGAACAGGAGGATTTTGTGAGAGAGAGAGGGGTGTACTCAGCGAAACAGGGGGAGGATCGTAACTCAAAATGCCAAGAAAGACTAATTGGGACAACGTCTCGTTTAGAGGAAGAATTTAGCTTGTTCCAGAACTGACTTAATCAGCAAGGTACAAGCAGTTCCAGGAGGGAAATACATTTCATGGTAAGGCTGGTCTGTGTGGACAACCCCCCCCAAAAAAAGCCCTACGACTCCTTGTAGGCACACGGGTTTTGCCTGGCTGCAGTTACCTGCAGGGCAAAGCCCTGCTGGGCTGACACACCTGCAGAGCCACGTAGGGCAGCTCTGGCTTTGGTCCTCAAACCTCCAGTTATTGCCACGGCCAGAGGGAAGCAGTGACCGACCGAATCCGAACAGGAGTGCCGGAGTGGGCTGTGGGGCCCCGCTCCAGAGCCGCCTGGTTCATCGTTTTACCTATGTACAGAGCACGGCGCTGGCAATGCAGGTTTAGATCAGCTGGCACCTGGCATGAAAGGGTACCAAAAATGAGCCAGAATCCGCTCTTTCCTCGCAGGTGAGTGAAGTCCTGCATCCCTTGTGGCGAGGGCTCCCGCCGGCCGCTCGGAGCGGGCGGATCAGTAGGATTTCTGCGAAGAACCAAGTGTGTGTACATGGATCATGCATTGGTCCCTGCTCACCAGGAGTGTTTGAGAGTGTTAATATCACCACTTGTCTGCTGCTTCCAGGCCTTGATCACTCAGGGTACGCTCCAATCTCTGCTTAACATATTGCTATAGAAACGCGCCGACAGTGATATTAAAGCTATCAAACTTACGAGCGAATGCTTGACAGCACCATGTAAACTCTCCCAAAGCTGAAAAAATAAACTTTTGTCCTAAACATTTGGCAAAACTGGGCTGGCAGTCAGTGGAAGTCCTGGATGGATGCAGCCGCTGAACTTTATCCGGCCATAAGACACGTCTGACAGCAGAACTGCACAAACAGCTTCTTTTCACAGAGCTTGTTTGATTTCACCATCTCACAGAAAGTCTTGTCAGCTGGGAGGCCGGGGTGAGGAACAAGAGAAAATGAGAGCAGATTAACATTTTAAATAAACAAACATTGCACGTAACAGGCGCAGCAACTGTGCCAGTGTTGGGGGAGACAGAATTGAAAAGGAGTCGCTTTTTAAGGGCATCTTTCACATGATTTTAATGAGGGAATAAAGGAGCTTTGCAGTGAGTGGGAGAATTAGCCCCAAGACTAAACTATAACAAAATACAAATGCTTGGATATGTTTGAGCAACAGGCAGATATCCAGAAGCAATGCCAGGTGAGCCACCTGCCCCCCACAGCCGGAGCCCAGCCTGCTGCAGCCATGCCCCAGCAAGCCCAGGAGCTCCAGCACTTTTAGCTTAAAATGGTGAAGGGAATCCCCCAAATCTCTCATTTTTGCTACCGGGAGAGCATTACTGTGCCAGCAGTTCTGCAACTTACCATTGGTACAGGTTTCATTTGTCACACAGGAGCCACCGAGGAGGCTGTAACCTTCCTTACACCTGAGGCAGTTTCCACTGGAGCCCTCACAGGCTGAGCAGTGGTCATCACACCTAGGGACAGAGACCTTGCTGTGGCCTGAGCCAGCACCAACACCCTGGTCAGGCCACCCTAAGTGGGCTGTCAGCCAAAAGACATCTGCTGGCACTGTGACAGCCAGACCAAACGAGAGGATGTGGAAAATGGCAAATTCGAAGCTTGAAATGTGGATGAAGCCCAGGGTTTGGTGAGGCCAGCTCAATGCCCAGTGACAGCTAGTGACATCCCAAAAGCTCTTGCCTTCTGGGGACATTCAGTGGGACATGCACCTCACCTTCCAGCAATCTCAGCTAGAAAAAGAGCTGCAAAGGGAACCTGTGCTACTCCCATTCATTTGCTAAGAGTAAAGAGCCCAGTACTGTGCTTCCTGCCTGGGGACAGTGGCTTGTGGAGACTGCCTGAAATCCCTGGGAAGGGATGCTTGTTCCTCCCTGCTGGAGAAACAGTGCAGGTGAATGAAACTCCAGCAGGCAGGGATGGCGTTGTGTGTTCCCAAGTCAACTTTAATCCTTGCCTTTTGTGTTTGCTTTCATGAGGCTGAATCCACTCCCACTCCCCACTTAAAGCGCAGAGCTCCGAAGAGAGTGGGAGCAAATTGTTGCCTCCTGGCATCTCCCTGTGTCCTGCACACAGCCCTGTGCTGGGCCAAGGAGTGGGGAACACTCCTCCAACATGGCCACAGGGTGAACAGAGCAGGTTTAATTGAAAGCTGGAATATTTACCTAAACATTGCTGTTCCTCCCACACCTCCTCCAGAGAGCCTGGGGCTGAGGCTGAGCCCCTTCCACCGTAGCCCTAAGGCACCTTGGCTGGCTCTGGCGGGGGAGCGTGCGGCTCCACTGCTCTGAAATCCACAGGGCAGGGGCGTGTGGGGTCCAGCCCCGCAGCTGCCCTGGCTCACTCATCTCTATTTTAATTTCCATCAAGCTGTGAGCTGTTTCCAGCATTATCCTGCCATGGCTGGCTGTGCTCCCCATCGGCCCTGGCTTTGCTCTGGTGGTTCCATACCTCTTGCAGACTTTGTTGGGCAGCCCATGGCTGTTGGCAGGGTAGAAGCCCTCACGGCAGGCAGGGACACAGCGCCAGTGTGGTGCCGGGCCCTCGGGGGTGCAGGGGGTGCAGTCCTCCTCGCCTGGCCCTGTGGGGACAGGAAAAAGGCCAAAATGGCATCTGGATGGTTTTGGAGACAGTGCAAGTGTGGCCACAGCCCCTCATGTGATGGGGGCACCAACTTGGCTTTGTCTTGTTCATGAACAAGATGTTTGTTGTGCCACAGGGTCCTGCGCATGTGCTTAGCTCCCACCCCAAAATCTCAGCTTCCATCCCAAAAAACCCAGACAGGACCCAGAATCTGTCCCTCTGCAGAGCCAAGAGCTGGCTACCACGGCTTGGTGAGGAACAGCACATCAAAATCCCCTCTGGGCCATCAGCCACCACTCCCAAGCATACACCGGTTTGGATTTCCCCAGGGTGGGAAAGCAGATGCTGAACTGGGCCAAGGAGGAGCTGGAGGAGGAAAGTGCTCCAGAGAGGAGCTGGGAAAGCAGAGGGCCCCACTCTGATGCCTATGTGTTGTGGCTGGACAGCAAAGATCAGTGATGGAGGTGGTATCATTAAAGGGCTTCCACGCACCAAGCTTGAGAAATGGTTATGCAGGAAAAGGAGACGAGAAAAGGCTGGAAAAATAATTGTGGTGGAGTATGTTCACACTGACTGGAATAAGAATTAGAAGGAAAATAATTTTCTTCAGGGATTAAGAGCCCATTCCCTTCCAGGCTTGCCAACAAGATCAATAAATATTTTGGATTTAGACTAAGGCAATTGCCCATGAATGATAGAAGACGTTCATGCCACTGAACATGGATTGTCTAGAGATCATATTATCATCAGATCTATGATGATTTCGAGGGCAGACGCAAACCTTAACAATGGAAAATAATTGGACTTGCAGGAAACAAGAAAGGCAGGATTTAAAGGGAATGCTGAGCAACTTGAGGCAGCTGGGGGGGGGAAGCCGGGAGCGGCCAACCCAGCACCATGGGGTGGCTGGGATAGCACAGGATAACACAGGATAACACACCTCAGCTGCCTGACATTTTTATCTGCTGCAAAGCCACCTTCCATCACTCCAAGAGGGTTTTACAGCCTCCCCCGCAACCTTATTAAACTAAAGCACCTGGCTTCAGGGAGATCGAGAAATAAAAAACGGCTCTAATAAAAATGTAAAAACTCCCCTAAAAACCTTTCCAGTATGAACATATACCTCACGGGACGTGCTGGAGACTTGGGATTGCTTTCCCTCCAGCACGCTCTGCCTCAGTTCAGTGTGGGTACAGTGGGGATTGGCATCTGATGCATGAGGGGTTTGGGGTTTTGCATGGGATGCTGAGGGGGCAAGGACATACCTGTGCTGGCGGGGCAGGTCTCGCACTGCCAGGGCTCCCGGCTGAGGTACATGGCAGGCTGGCACTCTGGCACACAGCTCTCCCCTGCCAGGCTGCCAGGAAAGCAGAGAACATTTGCACCCAAAGCTATGGGATATGGGGACTCAACACAGCCCATTCCCATCTCCTCATCCCCCAGTGTCCTACGGCATCTTCAGCCTGCAGCCCAGGAGGTGTTGGAAAGCCAGCCAGCGTTTTAGGAGAAATTAAAATCCTGCCCGGACCAAAGGGACAGCTGCGGGTTCCTTAATTAAGTATCCAGGAGGAAATAAAATTATTTTTTTCCCATGGGCAGCCAGCCAGGCTCTCCTGAAGACCTTTTGCACCACCGAGGCCCCCCGGAATAAAAGGAAATTGGTTCAGTGCCGTGGCTGGGCTGGTGCTGCTTCGCTGTGGCAGGGATGATTTGAAGTCTCGGCTTTAAAGGATATTGGACAATAAAAAACAAGCACCGTGTGGATTATGTCTGACAAGTGCCTCCACTTGTGCTTTTCCGAGGGAGTAGATAATCTTTTGGCAGCGGGAATTTCTTTGTCTGAGCGAGCCCCACTGCTACACCGTGGCTCTGACTCACAGTTCCTGAACACTGCAGACTGCTATGGGATTGTACTTCCATGAGCAATTGGGGATGGATAACAGCTTCTCCCTAGTGCTGATACTGGGCTCTGTGTCCCACAGATGATGTGGGGCCAGCAGCAGTGGCACCCAGTGGTCCTCACAGGGTCAGGGCTGCCCTGCTTGCACCTGCACTGCTGGAAAATCATTAGCCCCACTCAACAGGTACATCAAATAAAATTTTCAGCATGAACGAATCCAAGGGAAGGGTTTCTGCCTTTGTAGTGGGGATTCTCAGTCTGCCTGGAGCAGCTCAGGCTGGTACCAGCTCTACACAGCACTTACCCACCACCCTGGAAAGAGCTGGGGAAAATTAAATTAAATTTAAATCACAGTTTTCAGCTAAGAAAGGGACGCTAATCACCACCTTAAAATTCACAGACCTCCAGCACACTGCACCACAGCTGCAGCACCATGGAAGCAGGATCTCTGGTCTTGAACTTAATTCACTCTCTAATTTCCCATCGGTTTTCCCAAATTTAAACCACAGGTATGAGTGCTGCAGGTATAAACTCCTCCTGTGCTGGTGTTTTACCTGAATCCCTCTTTGCATGCAGTACATTTGTCTGCTTCTCCGACACATTTTTTACAGCTTTGATGACATTTCAGACAGCGTTTCTGACCTTTCAAAAAACAAAGCAAAGCAGGGAGAATAAAATCCGGATGGTGATTTGCAGGCAGCAGTTGGAGCTGCAAAGCCCCACTGCACCCCAGCACCAGCTCCCCAGGGTGGAATGGCACATCCCTCCCCAACAGATCCCTGCTATTGCAGGTGACCTTATCTGTCACCACTTGCTAAAAAGAAATATGCTTTGCAAGCAGTCAGGATCATTAATTACAGTCTTCTAATTAAGAGCTTTGAGTTGAGCACCTCTGCTTTGCACCACCCTCTGAACACCCAGAGATTTCCCCCCTCCCTTCACCGTGCAAAGTGTGTCAAGAGGGAAATTCAAAGCCAATACTCAAGAATCAAGGTGTGTTCTCCACCCGTAGCACTTAAAATAGAAGCAACCCCTGCACATCCTCATGCTGCAACTTGCAAGTGATAAACATCCTTACGTTCCTCGGCGTAGAACCCGGGCGGACACAGCACCGTGCAGGTGCCCAGCTCAGGGTGGTGGTAGAGGTTCCTCTTGCAGGCCGTGCACTGGCTCGGTCCCCTCCCGACACAGCGCTCGCAGCCCTTGTGGCACCGCCGGCACCTCCGGGCGCCGTCGTCACCGAAAAAGCCAGCAGGGCACGAGCTCACGCACATCCTGGGGAGGGAACCGGCAGCGCCTGGGCTTTGGTGCCAGCACCAGTCACCTCCCGCCTCAGGTACCTGCCACTGTCCCCTCACCCACAGAGTTTGGGGTGTCCCCCAGTCTTGGCAGCAATTTCAGCTCATTTGCTTCTTATTCTTGTGATTTATTGTGTCTTGAAAGTCACAGCTCTCATATGGAGATGGGGACTCTCTTGTCCCAGCTGTAAGTAAAGTTTCCCTGCGCCATCGCAAGAGACTGAGGAGTGGAAACCCCAATTCCTGAAGTGATTTGGCAGCTCAGCTGGCTGTCTCTTGGGTGTGGGTGACCCCAGATGGTGAACCATAGCTTCTACCCCAACATGATTATGTGGCCAAGATCCTCCAGGACTCTCCAGCTCCATGTCCTCCACCCCACTGTATCCTAATTCAGGACAGGGATCCTCACACCTCCTCCTCCATCCATTTAATTTCTCATACACTTCTTCATCTATGCAAACATCTATCACCCACACTAAGCTGTGAGACCTGAGGAAAGATGCTGCTGTTGCCCAGGGACCCCATGGGGATACCCCACCACCCCTCACCTGCCAGTTTTCACACTGCCCAGACTGTAGTGGATGCAGTTCAAGCACTGGTCAGCGTTGGGGCCATCACAGCCCTGGTCACCACACTCAGGGTGGCATGGACCTGAGGAGGAAGAGACCAGCTCAGTGTGGGAGAAGCTGAGCACCCTCCAGGCACCACTGCCAGGATGCCCTGAGCACACACCCCCCCAGACCAATGGACACCTGGACCCTTCCCCCATCTTATTCTATATCCTATATCTATTATATTTTGAATTTAATCCTATCTATCCTATGGAGCTGCATGGCTTTGGGTGCTTGTCTTTCCTGCAGGTCATCCTTCCCAGAGTGAATCCCACCCAGCCATCCTCTGCCTGAACACTGGTTCAGGAGCAGCTTTGAAAGAGACCTGCTCCTCAGGAAGCAGCAGAGACACCTGCCCCTGCCCGTGCTGGGGGAGGGAAGGTGGGTAGAGAAGCTTTTTTTACCCCTGAGACAGCTGCACCACCAATTTGTGGCTAGGATAGGGCATTTTCCTACCTTCTAATTTCACCATCCTGCTGCCCTGTGCTGGCCACAGGCACTGCTCCTCCCAGCCCGCCTCAGCCCCAGGCAGGATCAGGCCTCGTGGCTCCCCCAGTTTTATCAGTGTTTTCACTTTCCTGAGTACTCTGGGGGGAGCAACGTGGCAGCTCAGGCAGCGCTTACCCGCGTACTCCTCCTCCTCCTCCACCACCTCCACCTGGCTCTGCAGGAAGGCGGCTCTCGATGGCTCCATCTCCAATGCTGGCACTTCCAGTGACCTCCCCCGGGACTGGGGCCCACTCAGTGCAGTGTAGGGGTGCTCGCCTGTCCCATAGAAGATGAGGCTCCACTCCTTCAGCTTCCCTGTGGGGCAGATGCAACGTCACCCATCCTGCTCCCTGCCTCTCCCATCTCTGGGGGACCCAGTTTTGGGGGAAGCAGGAGGAGGATGGACTGGACCATCAGGGTGTCACCGCTGGCACAGCAATGCAGAAGCAAACAGTGAACACTCAGAAATGTTCATGAGCCCCTGAGCTTCCAGCCCCCACAAATGCAGCTGTTTAAGGCACTTACAAGGGATTTTTAATTCCATAACTCATCTGAGGAACCGCAGCAACACCACAGTCTCTGAGTCCAACTCTGGAGAGAACTGGTAATTTTAAAACCTCCACAATAGAGGATTATTTATGTCTGACAAAAGCCACCCGGCACACACTGGATTATTTCGTGCTGCTGTTGCTCCAGCCATCTCTTTGCCTGACACAACAGAGGTCTGAGCTTGGCATCCCCCAAAACACTGTAGTGCACCTGGTGAGACTCCCCCAAGGCTTTACACCCACACCAAGACCCTCCACAAGCCACTTGGCTTTGGGGAGAGTCCAAAAATGCTGCTGCTTCTTTCCAGTGCTGTTATTCTTCCAATTCCCCATCAATGCAAGTCACTTCATGCCCACAGCATGCTCAGCTTTAACTCCTAATCCCTGTGTTTCCAGGAAGGGCTTAAAATTTGCAATTCCCAAATCCCTTGGCTCTCCCAAAGGCATGAGAGGACACACCTGCTGCACCGAGCAGTGCTGGTGTGGAGCCTGCAAAGGGTCAAGTTCCAGCAGCATCAGCTGGGGAAGTGCCTTTGCCAAAATAATTGAATTTGCTTTAAATCTAAAATATCCTGCATGAGGAAAGCCCAGGCTGCATGGGGCTGATGTGGGGGTGCAGCAGTACCAGCAACATGACACTCATAGTATTAAATTGATATTAAATTAACCAGTTTAGTGGCATTAAATTAACATTTAATACCCATTTCTGCTATGAGCTGGGAGCATCTTCCCTCTTTTTCCTCTTGCTGTTCCCTCTCTGCTTCAAACCCAGTGCAGACTTTTTGAGGGGATGATTTAATGCACTCGTTTTCATTTTGTTTTGCCATGCCCTGATGCCTGTGAGGGGCTCAGAAACACCCACCACAAACTGTAAATACTGGGGCAAAAGCAGCTCTGTGGGCGCTTTGCTGCTGCTCTCTGAGTTCAAAAGATTTGGGGTGAAGGCAGCAAACAGAAACACTTTCTGTGCAATGCACCCCCACATGCACCTCCCACCAGAAAGTAGCGTGGGAGAAATTTTTAATATACTCCTGGCTTCCTATCAATGATTGTGTGGATTTAACACCCCCACAGCACACGCCAGCCCCAGGCAGGATGCCCCCAGCCAGCGAGGCGGCTGCCGCTTCCCGGTGAGGCCGGCCGGATCCTTCCCACACAGCTCCTGTGCTGGGAAGGGGTCAGGGAGCAGGCGGCCAAGATGGGGAGGGGGAGACACAGCAGGGTTGGGGACACGCAGGGGCCAGGCTGAGCCCAGCCACCCCCCACCAGCATGGTGGCAGTCCAGGGAGGATATCCATCCGTCTGCGGCCCGAGGGGCATCGTCCCCTTGCACCATTGCACAACCAGCCCACATGCCAGATGTCCCAGCAGTGAAGCAAAACAAACAAACAACAATTACAGCTCTTGGGTTTCCTCATTTTGACTCATTACAGTTTAATTTTGGAAACCTGGCTCTCGGGTGCAGCCAGTTTACTGCTGCTGCTGCTGCTGCTGTGAGAAAACCAGCTTCCAGCTCAGCCAGACCGGCAGCCTCCTGCATTCAGAGCTGACATTTCATTCCCACTTTTGAAAATTTGGGCAATACAGTTTTGTTGGAGACCAGAAAACTCACAGCAAAATTTACAGCCAAGCGAAGCAGCCTACAAAGGGTTTTGGGAGCGAGAGAGACTGGTGGGCACTGGGGGACCCTTACCTTGCACAGCGGGGTTGCGCACTTGGGATGGCGTGTCGTGGATCTCCAGGGTCCACTCCCCTGCTGCCCGCTCCCCCCAGCAGTGGACGGTCATGAACTCCCAGCCTTTGAAGCCTTCATTGGAGTGGTCAAACACCCTGCAATAGTAATTCCATGCACCAAGAAATGCGACTTTGAATGTCGAATTTTATCAGAAAAGGTGGATAGGTGACTGAGGGTTTTAGGGATCCTCGCATGCACACACCCTTGCACAAAGCTCTCCTGCAGCTGAAACCTGCGCATGCTTCCCACCTTCCCCCAAACACCTGAGGGAACTTACAGCAACCCCCTAAAGGAGGATGCTGCCCAGCCCAGGTGCGCCCTGGCTCTGCTTGCTCTCACCTCCTGGCGAGGAGCTGTGACCGTGTCCCGGCCGGAGAGATGAGGCTGATCTGGAGGTCCCCCCTGCGTGGGTGGGCGATGCTGAGCCGCACCACGACGTGCTCCAGGTACAGCACGTGCTGGTCCCGCTGCTCGGCGCAGGCGCTGCTCAGGGTGCTGGCACGCAGCACGTGGTCAGCTCGGATGTACCTGCCAGGGACGGGGCACGGCGTCAGGACAGGGACAGGGTGCCCCTGGCTCCCAGGCATGGACGCCCTGTTAGATTTGAACTTGGTCTCCTGCTGCTTCACAGCAAAAATTATCTTATCTGCCACTGCAATTCCCAGTGTCCTAGCACAGGAATTTGCTGAATGGTAACAAGATGAGTTTGAAGTGCTTCGAAGATCTATGCCTTATGGGCTCCAAGGGCGCTGCTTTATTATAATTACGAGTGCAGCGCTCCTCTTTGGGCTGTAATTAGTGTCTGTATCAGATAAATAGCTTCATGAATACACTTGGCTCTGCACTCATTCCTGTTTTGCATATGCAAGTCTCCAAAAGACTTTTCTGATTAACAGCTCTCTTGCTCTACAGCCAGGCACTGGTAAATGAGGAGTGTCCACTTGGTCAGATCCCTGATTGCACTCTTCACCTAGGAGGGACTGACCTGCCAAAGATGAGATGTGAACCTGAGCTGGATTGAACCTGAAGCCAAATTCAAAAAGAATTAAGACACTGGAAATTTGGTAATCTTTGCAACAAATCACCATTTTTTTTGTGTCTTCCATCAAGACAAAGTGTTCAGTGTAAGGGCAGAGAGATCAACACATAGGACCCAGCAGGCAAGGTGGGTTCAGTCTCTCACTGTCAGCCCTCAAAAATTCCCTGCTGATCACTCGTCTAGGAAGTGAAATCTTGCAGAAGGGAAAAAAAAAAATCACCCACTGTTAAAGCTGGCCCCTGAGAGCCCTAATGGGACCTGCACTTCTCCGAGCCATAGGCACAGACCCCACAACACTCACTTGGGCACCCTGTCCAGGCTTCCCACGCAGACGTGCTGGGGAGGAACCATCTTCCACTTCTTGGCTTCCACCACAATAGCGTCAGCATCCACCAGCCCAAAGCCATATAGATGGCTAACTGGAAAGAGAGAAGACTCAGAAACCCTCAGCCTTCCCAGCAGGGATCACGAGCTCCTCCTCAGTGCTTGGTGGAGCATCCTCCAACCATCAGGGAAGGAGTAGAGTTGACCCCGTTGGGGTATCAGATGTTTCAGCACATGGAGATCATCACCCTGGCCAAGTTAACACCCCAAATCCACACTGGCACCATGGAAAACCCATTGCTTGGGCTGCTTTGGAGCAGCCCAAGGAAAGTAGCAAGAAACTCTGCAGCTCAAGAGAGTCTCCACTAAGTTTTCTGAATCTCCACCAAGCAAGAGTTCCAAGCATCTTACCCCATGAATTACTGCCCTCTTCTCCCTCCGCTTAACAGCCTGAAGGTTGGAACCCGCAATGAACCTGAGAGTGGCCACCCACAGCAGATTGTCCCCATAAGTGAAGAAGTGAAGCTCTGGAGATCTTTATTTTCCCTTGGTTGGCCGTTCTTGCCCTGCCGTCCCCATGGCCTCTCACCTTTATGTCCTGCTCCATTGGTTTTCCAGTCAGGTGCCCGCAGGTGCCCTGGCCGCGAGGTTTTGACCAGCAGATGCTGGACGTCCCTCCAGGTGAGCAGGGGGCTGCAATGACATGTGGCTCATGGGGTGGCTCTGCTGTTTCCAGTCCTCCCAGCAGCAGCAGGTACCCCACTGAGTTTAAAAACAAACAAACAAAAAAAAAAACAACCAAAAACCACACCAGCCACCCCTCTTTCCTGCTCGAAAAAAAGCAAGAATTGATGATTTAAATGCTGACACTCTGTCACCACTTGAGGTGCCCCAGCAGAGTGGTGTGCCCCAGGAAGAGATGTCACATGCCCATGGGAATTGCAGGATTTATTCATGGATAAGGCCATTTAGCTCTCAAGCTCTAGGGTAAAAATGAAGCAAATCAGGAAGGTTTTCCCCATTTTTTGTAGGAGACAGGGAGCAAAGCATATCCTGAGGCAGGATAGTGGGCTCGGCAGCTCGCTGATACAGAATGCTGAGCACACGTTCCCTTTATAGGAATAACAGCAAAAAATTGCTGGAAATAAAACCTGGGTTGTTCATTAAACAGAAAAATTAAACCCAAATCGCCTCTACCTCCCCAGACTAGGTTTGTGTGTTCAGAGTGCTGGACACTGAGTGCTCTGTGCTTCTGAGCCCCCTCATGACCCCAGCTCAGGGATATTGCTGGAGAATTTCCCCTGCTTTACTTACAGTCAGATGTTCAGCATCTCAAGCTGGGATTTATATTGCTCTCAAGCAACATTTAAAGAAAGAAATTCAATTTATTCTCTCTTGTCATAGTGGAATGCCTGAGTACCAAGCTCTGGTAGTTAATGTTGCAGTTTATGCCTCAGCTAAACAATTCAAAAATTACATCTAAAGCTTTTAATATATTTGTAATGAAAACGGCATCTCCGGAAATGCTTTCACCCGACCTGGGTGTCGAGATTAAACCAGAGGAGGAGGAATGGAGCAACAATCACCATCTCTGGATGAGAGTGCAGTACTGCCCTGAGGCTTATTCTTATTCCCAGCCTTAATTTTATATCCACTCCATAAAAATAATAATAAGCTCATGAGAAGCCACACCATGAAGCAACACAGCGATACCCAAGGGCTGTTCCTGGGCTGGGGGACCATGATGGAACCAGGATGGGACTGGGATGGGGACAAGAGGAAAAGAGCAGCTCGCTTGAACCAGGTGTGTATTGCTCGCTTGAACCAGGGGAAAATCAAGTTCAGTGAATTTTTGACATTATGAAAAAATAGTCCTTTACCCCAGAAATGCAATAGTTGCTGAAAACCATCACTTCTGCTGACATTTCCCAATGTCTGTGATGTTTTCTACCTTTTTTTTTTTCCAGGAAGTATTTATAAAACTCCCATTGGAGCTGGCTTGTCAGCAGTTTAAATGCACTTACTGAAAAGCCTGACTGATGTGACCAACCCCAAACTTTTCAACAGATGGCAACAAGCGAAGAATAAGATCAATAAAACACCTGTGGGAAGATCTGATTCAAAACAACAACACTGCCAGAAAGGAACGATTTAAAATAACTTTGTGTCATTTTGGTCGCTACAGAGGAAACAAAACCGCCTTGTCTCTTTCAGGTTTTGCTCACCAGGTGCTAAATGTGGGAACATTTCTCCTGACGAGGTTACACTTACTTTGCCTCCAAAGCCAAGGCGATGATGCCCGCGACCATCGGGGCGGACACAGAGGTGCCGGTGTGGCCGTCGGTGCAGCGGTGCCGGAGATCCGTGGTGACCTGTGGAGAGAGGAGCTGCAGCCCCCAAAATGCTCCCAGCATGGGCACTACTCCACCCAGCACCTCACGTTTGCTTGGGATGCTGCCAGAGAGGAGATGAGCCTGCTGGTACCCAACCCCTGCCACGACTCCAATGCCATTGGGGGGCACAGAGCCCCAAAAATGGGCTGCTGATACATTTGGTGCATGAGAAAACATCCCTGTACTTATATTTTCCTTTGCTCAAAGGTGCAAAAACTATTTGAAAGGGGGAAAAAAAATCCATTTGGCTGTGGATCAGCTGGAGGAAAAGGTGGATGGAGCTGTGTGAGTTGGTTGTGGGTACATATCCAGGGGTGCATGTTGGGCTGGGCCATATTAAACACTTTCCTTAAAGCCTCCAGCTTCTGGTTTTGGACAAGAATTGCCATTGGCATAGGGTAGAAAAAAAAGCGCCATTTCCAGGTTTTTTGTTTTAAGACAGAGCATGATGTTTGGGTACCAAAAATTTGGGGAGGAGGTAGGAGCCCAAGAGATGCTTTTTCTCATTTTGAAAGGCTCCTAAGTTTTGAGTTAATCTAGTGATTTCTGGATGGGAAGCTGGTTTGGGTTTTTGCCCAACAATGCTCCAGTAGCACTGGACTGGGGCTGGTCTCAGCTATGCAAACATTCCTAGAGTGCCATGAAAATGTCACTTGCATTCTGTTTTCTGGCTGGAAATTCATCTTTTGGGAGTCAAAGAAATCATTCCTCAATACCAGAAAAATTATTTACTTGTTAAAAAAACAAAACCAACACACACAATTTTTGGTCAGAAGACCTCACTTAGGTGGAAAACTCCCTCCCCAGGCTGGGTAAGGTGCTGTGTTGGTGGGAGATGTTCTACTTCCCAAAGTACAGATAATGCACAGGGATGTCAGGAATGATCAGCCATGGTGTAACCAGGCCACAGCAGCTGTTGGGACAAGGCAAATATAGCCTAGGTGGTAGGGAAAATTGTACTGATCCACATGTGCACACAGTTTCAGGCAGATCTTTGGCTCCAGAAAGTCTCACCTCCCAGTTTGGGGCTGCCACACCCCTGTTAAATGCTTCCATCCTCCCCCTTTTTCTCTCTCAGGCTAAAAATCCTCAAAATTCACTTTCTTTTCTTTTTTTTTTTTTTAAAAAAAAAGAGCAAGAGTTTGAGTGAGCAAGTACTTTGGGGAACAGGTAAATATTTACACGGGTATTTTTGCAAACCTCCAGCCCTTTCACCCATTTACTAGGGAAAACACAACATCCCTGAGCAAAAACCAGAGCAAATCCCACTGCAGAGCTAAGGACAAAGCCTAGCTCTTACAACTGAACCATCACCCGGCCCAGCCATACAGAAAACACCCAAGGGATGCTGCCCCACTCAATATTGGGGTAAAACTCACAATTTTCCGCTCATAAAACGCCCCGCTGCTGTAGGTGGTGGCGAGGGTGGAGGCACATTCCTCCAGGTACCAGGGCTTGTAGCCGTTCTCGGTGGTGCTGCTGATGGAGATGGTGTAGATGCTGTTGGTGTAGCCGTCACAGGAGCAGTAATCGCCCTCTCTGCCGCCGTTCCCCGATGCCCAGACAAAAATGGACCCCAGTCCTCTGCGACCCTGTGGGCACAGAGAGGATGGAGGGTTAGAGGAGGTGTTTGCCCAGGAGGAGAGGCCATCTCAGCACAGGGAGGAGGGGGTAAGTCTGATTTTTGGGTGTCTGGTTACTGTGGAAGGATGCCCAGCCAGCGCTCAGCCCCCTGTATCAGTCCCCACACGTGTCCCTTGGCTCAGTCAGTCCCAGTTTACAGGCAGTGATTCCCCAAAAGGATGGATCCTCCAGCAACAGGATTTTGGCATTTTCCATGGGGGAAAACATCTTGGGTATTCAAAGTCCCTGGACCAGGGCTAACACACAGCTTTTAGGGATGGCCCTGCAGGAAGAACTGGCAGAGAACCTCCAAACCCCAAATCTTCCAAGCCCACAAAACCCCTAGTGAACCATCCAAACCACCAGAAACATTATCCCAGCCTATCCTTTAGGTTTCTTTTGCTGGTCTTTTATTTTTTAAATCCCACTCTTTTCTCCCCTCCTCATCACTTGGCCGGAGCATCTGATGGAGCCATCCCCACTGAGTACAGCTATGGGACCCCACTGGGAATTGGGGGGGTGGGAGGGGTGTGCCTGCTGCCCAGACCTCCCCAGAGCCAGGGGAATATCCCACCTGGTAGCAGCAGCCATGGTGCCAACGAGGGGCCCCTGAAGAAGCCAAAACCATGAGAATGAGCCCCATTCACCCCTCCATCCAACCCACTGCTGGGACACCCAGGAATAACCCAGCGCTGCAGGGGTTCACAAGCAAGGTGCTGACATCCCAAAAAGGAGGATTTTTGGTGATCCAAAAGGGTTAGGGGCAGGAAATGAAGTGGCTGGTTCTCTTCCGTGCCCTGTAAGGCAGGGCTCTCTGGGGAGGATGGAGCGCTGCCGGGCTTGGCAGGCGATGGAAGCAGCGGAGCAGCCCCATCCTCCCCACGGCTGCTCCTGCCACGGAGAGATTTCGGCGCTCGCCCGGGCAGATCTGGTGTTTACCTCCCTCCCACTGCTCTGTGGCAGCTTCCTCCACAAATAATAATAATAATAATAATAATAATAATAATAATAAAGCAGCTTTGCTCTGGAGGAATTCACTGGGGTTTATTGTGGGCTTTAGGCGCCGGGGGGAGCAGGACGGTTTATTACCTGTCTCGCCCCTCTCCTGGGGCAGAGGCTCTCTGAGCTGACCCTGCCTCTGGATACACAGTCTAAGTCAGACTCTTTCCTTACTTTATGAAAGTTTTCATTATCTGGGCTGCCTCCCAGCCAAACTGGGTGGGTATTTCCCTAGCAAAGATTAATAGAGCTGTCTGGAGCTCTGCAAGAAAAAGTGCAACTGCCAAGGGAATTACTGCCCTGCTCCACGTCACGGAGAGCTCAACCCAGCTTGCCAGCCCACCAAGACTGCTGCTGGCATCTCCCATCCCACTTTCCAGGGTTTCCTTGATCTCCAAGGAGGCAGCATCCCAGCCCACATACTCGGCGCAGACAGTGACCGTCCAGCTCACCCACACCAAAGCACCGAAGTCAAAATACCTCCAAGGCTGGGTCCCACTGCATGCAACCCAAGCTTTCCCAAATCACTAATCAGAGGAATAAAACCAGACACAATTGGCCAAGTATCTGGAGATGTAGCAATGATTTTGATTGGGATCAGAAGACTGGGAGCCCAAACCTCCCTTTCATCCCTCACCCCGAGCGTCGCACCACGGGACCCAAGAGAGGCTCAGACCTGCTGCAAACCCAAATCCCCACAATGCCCAGGTAGGGCTGCACTGGGGGAAAGTGGGTTTGGAGAAAGCACGGTCGCATGAGGACATGAACAGGCACATGAATGACCCTACAGCAATGCACAGCTAACACCTGACAGCATTTCCTGGCAGAGCAAGAGCTCACCACATATTGCAGCTCCCTCGGATTGGAAAAATCCATTCTCTGCTCTCAAACAAGGAACAATCAAGATTTCCGTAAGAAGACCCCAAACATCCAGCTTCTTAATTTGTCATCCTCCTAAGACAATGCAATGCCAATGAGGGGCTCCTGGCTGCTATAAAACCTGAATCTGGGCATCATTTAAACCAGGGAATCCCTCCCTGGTCAAGCTGGGGGTGATCCAGCTCACCCCAGCAGCTCATGGATTGGTTGTGGGATGCACAGCATCTCCTGCTTCCGCAGCACTGCAGGGCCTGGGTGTTTGCCCAACAGCACTCCATGAATGACCAGGATAAATATCCCCTCGTTAGCTCGGGAACTAATAATGTGTGGCTGGAGGAACAAGAAACAAGATGATAAATTACCCCAGCGCAGTCCTATCGCTAATAGATAAAGGTTATTTTAATGTTTCCATTAAAAACTCAATTTTAAGGATTTATAACTCGGTTACAGCTGTTTGCTTGGGCTAAAGGTGGTGGTTAACTATCTGCTTGCAGCTTTCCTCGTTATTTAAGGAGATGGAGTTGGCAATTACGAGCTGTGCGTGTGGGATGGTGGGTGCTGCAAACACAGAGTGTTAGTGGGAATACTGGGGTATCCCCTGGGAGGCAAAAACAAGAATCCTAAGACGGTGGGGCTGTGCTAGGCAAGTAGTGTGCTGCTGCCCGTTTGCTCCTGCATGGAAAAATAAGGTCTAAAAAGCAGCTTGTTCCCCCGTATTTACACGGCATGAACTCCCCGGCACTTCAATGGATTCCTCGGCAGGCTCACCGCCCCAGCAGGAAATCAAGTAAACAGTGGGAAAAACACTCCACCCTATTTTTAGATAAGAGGCCGCCCCAACTCCCGGCACGCTGTGGGAAGAGGCAGCAGAAGAAGGAGTGGTGGCAGAGGTTGAAGTGGGGGCTTCACAGCCCACTGCCTGGGGCTGCTGGCGATGGAACCCCATCCCCAGATTCTCTGGAGCACCCTGGGAACATCCACTGTGGAGCCCTGAGCCACTGCAACAATTACCCACAGTGCCCACCAAGCTGCCAAAAAGGTCTTTTTCCCAATGCTTTTAGCCAATATTGGGCATTTTTTTAAAAGTACCCAAAAAGGGAAGGGGCACAGGAAGGCCAGAGCATCTTCAGTAGAGATTGACAGCTGTCAGTCATATGTGATGTTAGCTGAACTTTCTTACTGGAGGATCTCAAGGACAAAAATCCATTGTCAGATCCTGTGGCAACACCCATGTCCTTCCCCAGCCTTGACACAGCCACTTTTCTAGGTGGAAAACCAAGGGAATGCTTAACATGACAGAGGCCCCTCAGAGAGGATACCAGAAGCCCAAGGAGCATGGAAGAGAGGGTTGGACATACTGAAGGGTTTGGGATACTGCTGTTTCCATCCACACAAGCATCCAGGGGGGACATTCTGGGGTGCAAAGTTAACCCCCAAGAACCTCTTTGGGTTTCTCAACCCGGCAAATCTTCACAACACCACCTGGAGCCTCCCTGCTCTGCCGGGGCTCTGCCGGCCGCGCTGAGGGGTCCCACCATCACCAGGCACCTCCCGCCGCCACCACCCTCGGCCGCCAAATCCACTGGAGTTCTTAGGGATGCCGGGGAAAACTAGGAAAAATTAGAGATGATTGGCTCCCCCCCTCCCCAGCCTTAGTGTTGGCATCGCCTCAGGGGGCCGAGCTGCCCATCCCCACGCCAGACCCCGGGCCGGCCATGGCCCTTCCCATGGGACAGGAGGAGGAGGGCGAGAGCGTCTGGGTGCTGTGGGATCCACACCTTTTTAATGCCTTGCTCAAAAGCCTGTTTGGCCAATAGACCAGGTCCATCAACTGTCTTCCCATCATCATCTGGCCCCCAGCTCGCGCTGTAAATGTCAATGTAATCGGGTCTGATGCCAAGCGACTTCGCTTCAACAACATCTGTTACATCTCCATCTAACATACGAATGCCTAAAAGCACAAAAACATCAGACATTAGGGCTTCATGGCGTGGATGACAGTGTGAGGATTGCAATCAAAGGGCTTTGTTAACGGCGGCGGAAACCACACGGCTCAGGCGCGCCTGGAATAGCTTCAACCCATGGCCCCGCATGCCAACAAGCCTGGCAGCAGGATGCTGGGGAGCTGTGGGGGAAGTTTTCTGTGCTGTTGGCTTCATGGCAAGTGATGGAGAAGGGGGTGTTAAAATTCACTTCCCCCTCCACTGTAGGGGAATGGGTGGTGGTAGTGGTACTGCACTCCCCAGTGACAAAATCCCCCCACTAAAATCCTTTTTTCTCGCCTTTTGATTCCTTAGCTAGCGTATTTCTCCACCTGGAAGATTTTGGTGTTTCCTGAACACTCATGCCCCCCAGCTTCAGGCACACTGGTGGGATGAAGCCTCTCTCCTTGAGTGGGGACGACTGTGACTGTCCCCAGACCCCACCACTGCCCAGCTGACGCCAGAGGTTCCTTGGAGAGGGAAAAGCCCCAGGGAAAAAAACAGGTTGTGATTTGTAGGGTCAAAATCAGAGATAGGACCCCAACACGTGGTGGGACAACAGTGCCACCTGGTATAACTCTCACTTCCAGCTGGGAATGCCAGCAGATACCAGCCAGGATGCTCACAGGCAGAGCCCACCAGCCATGGTGGGAGGGGCTGCAGGATTGCTGCACACCCCCAGCCTTGACTGCTGCAATATGAGAGCACAACCCCCTCTGCTCTCCATCATCCTTTCCCTGCTGGATTTCCTCTCCACACAGTGGATGGAGGGTGCCAGGCACCCCAACAGGCTGCCCAGAAACAGCACTTGCAGGAAAAGCGATGCTGGAAATTTTAGCATCATATTTTGTCAGCCAGAGAGAGTCTGGTTTATAAAAACGCATTTCCTCTTCCACATGTATTTTGTCTTAAAGCAAACAAATGCAGGCAGATGTCATTCCAGCTGCAGCTGCGCTCTGGACACCAGTCAACTCAAATATCTCCTTCTGTCCCAGACCAGCCAAACCAAGCTTAGAAATGTAAAGTCAGGGAGCAGAGCTGTTCCCAAAAAGTTCCTCTTTGTCAACAAGAGAACAGAAGGAGAAGGGGCGAAAAGCCAAGCCCAATGTCTGAGCTGCACACGGCAAGGAAAACCAGCTGAGGGACGGGGTTTGTGCTTGCTGTATGAGGCTGTTTTCACCAACAAACCCAAAATCAGCCTAAAGTCAACCCAAAGCCAACCCAAAGCCTGCCCAGAGACAGCCACCCACAATGAGGGACTCCCTGGTCAAATAATGGGGAGCAAGAGAGAGCAGGGGTGGGTGCTGCAAAATAAATGAGCTTTGTGTCACACAGGGAGCAACACCGACCTCCAAAGTGAGCATTCGAGGAGAGGGAAGAGGAGGAGGAATGGCAGGAGCCCTTTCCTTAAGCAGTGATGTGTTTTGCCCAGGGCATATGAAAAGCAATGCAAGAGCACTGAAGAGCAGCCAGTAAAATTAGATGGGAGCTCTCCAAGTGTGACAAATAGGCTTCCCCAACAAGTTGTGCTCATTAATCGCTGCTTTATTTGTGTAATCCATCTAAAATCACTCTCACTGCAGCTATAGCGTATTTTCCTCCATGATCCCAAACTTGATACGGCTCAGACTCTATTTTTCCCCTTTGCCTGCTCACGTTGTGGGAAGCCCCCAGACCTCTGCCAGGTGCCTTGTCTCACTCAACACCTCCCCAGCACACCCCTGAGGCAAGGCACTCGTTAAAGGGAGCAAATTAAAATGAGACCCAGAGGTCGTCATAAAGTCAACAAGGAATGCTCGTCTCCACAGCTGCTGTATAGAAAGGAGCATGAAGGGAATGGCTTGATCCTGCAGGATCCAATAAATCCCACCATGAGCTTTGCCTTGCTCTGCTGCTGCTTGCTGTGTGCTTGGAGATGGGTTTTTAGAGACAAGAAGTCTCTAAGAAGCAAGAAGTCATCACCCATGTAGGGGGCACAGTAGATGGGATGGCATAATGTGCCATAGCCCTTACAGCCCTACCAGCCCACTCCTCAACCTCTCTGGGATTATTTACTTCTTCCCTCTGGGGATTTTCCCAGCACAGACAACCACGGAGGGTACTTAGCCAAGAGCAAGATCCCTGTGGACACTGCTCCCATGCAGACACAACCCTAACAAAAGCTGTTTCCTGCACAGCCAGGATGAATAAGCGAAAAGAAGGAATTAAACCGAAAATCCACCTGTGGGCACTTGAGTCCATGCTGCTGACAGTCACTTCTCCCAGCACTGGGGTGGTTAGGAGGGGCTGCAGGAAAAGCCCCTCTCCTGTTCCAACCATGCCAGAGATGGGGCTGAAGGCTGAAAGAGCCCATCTCCAGGCATTTGTCCCCTACACGGTTCCACCAGACATGTAGCTGGGACACCACACTCCCACCCCCACTAAGACCCTCATGTCCCCAGGGTTGCCCGAGTTGGGCAGAACTGCCCCAGCTCAACCAGCTCAGCTAATGCAGATGAATTCAGCAATGTTAATTAACATTAGGATTCAATTTGGTGATAGAGATTCATTTGCTTTCCACACATCATGTTATTCAAGGGGGTATGCACAAGATCCCCCCTTTATGCATCTCTGGCCCCCCACCTTCTTGGTGTTTTTTCCCCCGAGGGTGTTTTTGGGTTTCTCCCCAGGCCCCCTGCTCTGAGCAGCTCCTCAGCATCCCTTGACCCCACAAACGAGTGACATCAGCTCTGAACCTCAGCCAGCACCACTGACCATAGCAAACAAAGCCCCCCCAAGGACAGACCCCCCAAGAGCAGTTAGGGACTTTTGGGGTGAAAACACCACATCCGATCCACGTGCACCCTCACGGCAAGGATGCAGCCCAAGCAGAAAGCTTCCACCCTAGGTACATGGAGCCAGAGTCCCCTGCATGCCATATCACCCATCCTCCCCCAACACCCCTGGGGCTCCCTGCAGCCAAGGCACCAAGGAGGAGAGTCTCTCCTAGGGGAGCAGCATTGCACCTCTCCCTCAGGAGCCTGTTGGTGTGACCAGGGTGGCCCTGGCCCCTCGAGGGGATGGTGAAGGGCAGGGGAGCCACGGAGGCGCCAGCCTCACCTCCGATGCGGGCGTTGTAGGCGATGCCCACGATGCAGTAGGAGTTGTTCGCCGCCGCCGCCACCTCCCCTGCGCAGCGAGTTCCGTGCCTGCAAGGAGAAACCCCCCATCAGCTGATGGCCATGACAAAGGATCCCTCCAGCCACACCCCACCCAGCATCCAAAACCCCAAGGCCCCAAGGCTGGAGCAGAGGAAGAAACTGCACTTACCCAAAACCCACACCAAGCGGGTGGGGGAAGCTAATGCTGAAAGCAATTTGCTGCTTGCATTTTGCACCTAAATCCAATCTGCTGTTTGCATTTTACACCTTGACGCAACTTCCTCTTTGCATTTTGCACCTAAATGCAACTTCCTCTTTGCATCTTGCACCTCTATGCAGGCTGCTCTTTGCGTTCCTGTTTCCTTTCCATCTGTAACCGTCCCACTTTAACTGAAGCCCAAATAATGCATCCAGGCTTTGCCCTCTCAGCCACACATCCTGACTCATGTTGTTCAATCCCCAACCAGAGCAAGAAACCCCCTGGTGCTGTACTGGGTGGCTAGAGGATTCATTAGCAATTAGTGTGGCTGGCACCAGCTGAATTTGCATTAAACACAAGGACTCTGTAAAAAGTCCTTAACACAGCCTCCTCTGCAGCACTAGGAATGGGGAAAGGGGCCTGGAACACATCCCAGAGGGGAGACACCCAGCCTCATGGACACCCCCAGACCCCTTGCTCCATTGCAATTATCATCACATACTTGTTCTCATTGCTGGCATCATAGCGTGGAGTTGGGTCGTGGTCATTCCCATTAACATCATAGCTTGCAAGAGGGTCCTGCAAATATTAGATTCACCATTAGATTCAACTTATTAGGTGGTTGTGGTGGCCAGTAGCTGCAGTGATGGCCAGAGCAGGCAAGCAGGACAGAAAATTACATTTTCCCCTTAGCTTCTGACTATTTGCTCAGAATAAATAGTTTTAGGCTGCAGTCCTGCATGCTTCCCAGGGGAAATATCCTGCTACCTCAGGAACTGCTCCTCTGAACCCCAAATCCTGCTGGGTTCAGCACCCCCCTCCCTCTCACTGTGGCCTTGTGGGGTTTCAGCTGGGGCTGAACAGGTTCACACAAGTTTTTGGCTCTGCCCCGGTGAACAGAGGGAGGAGGCTGCTTCCCAGGCAGCTGCAAAGGGAGTTTCCCCCAAACCTCCTTATCTAAAAAACTCATTTCCTTCTTAAAAACATCCCAAGCTGGTTTTTTTTTTTCCCTAAAAAAACAAAAACCAAACCAAAACAAAACACTTTTCCTCTAAATATGCCAATGCACAGACTTCAGCTGTGTTTACACACTGAAATTCTCCATAAATCAATTCATGGTGAGGAGCAGCCCCAGTCCATCCCATCCATCCCCCAGCTCACATAGTTTTGCAGGAGGTCGGGGTGGTTCCTCTCTATGCCGTCATCGAGGATGGTGACCACCACGTTCTTGCCGGTGTAGCCCCTCTGCCAGGCCGCCAGGATGTTCATCTCCGACCTGCACCGACTGTTTTTATCACCACAGTGCTGTGGGGACAAACACAGCTGCAAAAGGGCTGCAACCCCATTCCAGCCCATTTAAGCAAGTAGCCAGGCTGGGAGCCCATTTAATCAACCAGAAAATATATTTACAACCCACCCCCTGCCATATAACTTGCAGATTTGTTATAACTTTACTCCACAGATCAAACCCATCCAGCAGCAGTTAATCCAGGCAATGCTATCTCCCTATTATTCTTTTCCATTTGAAGTACTATGGGCTCTTGGGTTTTGAAGTGCTCGCTTCCTTTCCACCCTTAACTTTCAATGAATTTCCCTGTCAAATACAGATCGATGAAACAGTCAGGAGAAAAATTATATTACAAATAGATGGCTGCAGCTCTGGGATGGGTAAAATACAGTGGTGCTGCTCCTAAGCCTTTGCTGTGCTGACCATGATGAGGGGCTGCTAACAAGGGTGAAACATTTCAAACCAGACTCTCAGGTGTATTAATTCACTATTTTAAAACCCTGCTGCCAAGCACATTAGATGCTATTATTTCATTACTGGCTGAGCTGAGCAAAGATTGATGATGCATTTGCTAAGAAATAAATGACGCCCCCATAAAGCAGTGACAGGGAGACACCCACCAGGTACCACATGTTGGGCCACACTGGGTCGTTGAAGGGCAGGGCATGTGGCTCCCCTCGGACCTGCCTCTTCACCCTCCTCTTCACCTCCTGCTGCTGCAGCCAGTCCACCTGCAAGCAGAGACCTGGGTCAGCATCACCCATGGGCACTGAGCCTGACACTGCCCTCTGAAATGGGACATGGGATGCAGAAGCAACACCAGCCTCAGTCTGAACCCATCCCAGCATCACCCCATGCTCTGGCAAGCCCCCATCTCTGTGGCCAGAGCTGCTGTGGAGACAGCAGCTCCATTTGGAAGGAGATGGGATGGATGGACAGACAGACAGGGTGAGCTCAGCTCGTTGTGCTGTCTAAGCCAGAGCAGATTCCTCTGCTGGTGCAGCAAAACCCTGGAGTACAAATAACGTCGCCTCCGAGCGCGTGCCTGAACCCCTCCGGCTTAGCAAAGCACAGAAGCACGCGCTGGAGTCCCGCTGGAGACAGATCACATATTTCAGTGTTTAGTCAAAGTTTTGGAGAAGACTCAGGTGCTTGGCTTAGTTTTTGGGCTGATCCTTCCTGCCGGCTGGGAGGCAGTAGCTTGGCCCTGAGGCTGTTCCACCTGATTCTGGGGCTGCTCATCCTTCAAGCTCCTTCCTCCTGATAAAATAATAAAAGCTGGGGGCTTCACCCAAGCACAACACACATTTCCCAAAAACATGTGATGGCCACACACGGCTGTGGCAGATCTCAGGGGACGTGGCCAGCTCCACATAAGTATTTTTGGCAGTGGCTGCATGTGAGATGGCCTTGGAGCCGACCACTCTGACATTTGTTTGCTTTCCAGCGGGGCATGACACGCACAGAGATCAAACGGGAAATGATCTGGAAAAGGCCATGATTGGGAAATGCTGGTGTTTGCCCATGGTGCTGTGGCAGGAGCTGCCTAAGGTGCTGCTTTGGAAGCAGTCACATCCCATCCCTACCAAGCATTAACCACCCCCCAGACCCTTTATTATCACACAAAGGACTTTCCTGCCTTCAGCATGGAGGTGAAACACAAGTTTAGTGAAAAAAGGTTATAAAAGTAATTTATAGACCAAATCTTTACAGACGTTCATGCTGAGGAAGAAAGGAGGAATCGGCCTCCTTTGAATGTGAACCTCCTTCCCAATGAACTGTGAGGGTTGTGTGGCATATTCCTCCTTGCTGAACACTTTTTCCTGATGGCTCCAGGTCTTTTGGGAGCTGCTCATGGGGATGTCGCTATTGCTGTGACTAAGGTTTTTAACAAAAGGAATAAAAATACAAAGTGCAATTTTTGTTGAGCTCATTTATGTAAAACTGCCAGCTGAACTGAGTTCTTGCACAGTTTATTGCTTTGTGCTTCGGATGGAGGTGGATGTCAGAAACCCGACAGCTTCCAGCCTAGAGCTTGAGTTTTAAACACATATATATTATAAAGAAAAAACACTCTTGAAGGGGGAAAAAAAAAATGTATTTCATAGAAAAATGATTTTCCACACTGCCTTGGCTGCCAAGAGCGCACCGCTTTGCTTACACAGTGATGGATTTAAACACTGGAAGCAAAAATATAACTTCATGGTCTAGTTAAAAAAAAATAAAAATACATTAAATAGAGGTTATGGCCCAAATAACAGGCTTTTTTCCTTAAAGCACCATTCTGTGGCAGCATTTCCATGACTCTCACTGCCCAAGCCACAGCTACCACCTTTCCCTGCTACTTCGCAGGATGCAGGAATGATGGTAAGGTGTGGGATTTTGGGGGGTTTTGCCAGGAGCTGCCTCACGGGGATGTCTTCATCTCAAACAGGCTCCTGATCGACCCCAGAGCTGCCAGCCAGGAGTCGATGGAGACGTCGTGTGTGGACACAGAGAAATCAGCAGTTTAAGGACATCGATTTCAAGGAAGAGTTGATAAATCAACGTGGCTGGCATGGGAAAATGGGCAAGCAAGAAGGAGTCTGGGGCATCCCTGCAACAGCTCCTGCAGCTCATGAAACTCAGATCAACTTCCATTGCTGATCCAGGGTGGGGGAAAATCTTCTTGGATATGTAAAAATAAAAGAAGGGCATTTTACTGTTAGAAATGGTCCAAACTGTTATAGTCCTGAGACCCAGGGTCCCTGCTCTACCCCTGCAAACGCTAATTATTGCAGAATCAGACTGCTTTGGGCGGGGGGGGACACATTAAAGCTCATCTCATTCTAAATCTTCTGCCATGGACAGGGACACCTTCCACCAGACCAAGTTGCTCCAAGCCCCATCCAATCTAGCCTTGAACACTTCCAGGGATGGGGGAGCCACAGCTTCTCAGGGTAACCCATACCAGGGCCTCACAACCTTTGCAGACAAGAATTTCTTCCTAGTATCTCATCTTACCCTGCACTCTGTCAGTGTGAAGCCATTCTCCCTTGTCCTGATACTCCGGACCCTCATCCAAAGTCCATCTCCAGCTCTCCTGGAGCTCCTTGAGGTACTGGCAGCAATTAGCAATAAGGAGGTGACTGTGAATGGCACCGAAGGACCCCATGAGGAGGCAGCACAGTCAGCCCCAAGCTGGACCCTTCACACTTGCTGGAAACAGAGCAGGAGCTTTTTATGTTTCCCCTCACTTTGAGATTATTAGTAGATGAGGTCCGGATCTGGCCAGCCTGGGAGGCTCCACCAAACACAATGACCAGCACATGTGAGGGTGCAATTCCCTTTGCAGCTCCAGAAAAGTGATCGTTTAACTTATCCCAGTGGGTGTGCAGGAGTTAAAGTGGAGATCCAGGTAAAACAAGATGGTTCCAGCACATGTTTGCCATAAAGCACAGCAAATAATTCAGATGGGGTTGATTTTGACGTGGTGCATGGCCAGAGGCACAGGGACAAAGGCCATAGCATCCCCTGATGAGGATTGAGAGACTGGAGCAGTGAGGATGGAGGCTCAAGCACTGTATGGACCAACACATGCATTCCAGTGAGCAAGGAAAGTTTACGGCAGTAAGAGCTGCACGTGTAGCCCTAAGAGGGGTGGCACAGAATGGTGTGCCCCCACTCTGAATCCCACTGTACCTCCCCAGCTCCCACCACCACCTGTCCCCAAAATTGCTGGATTTGTCACATCCTTCCTCCCTTTCCGTCACCTGCCACATCTCTTGGCTCATATCAACCCCAGATGCAGGAGCAGCCAGCTGCAGGGTCTCTTGGGGCAACAGGGCAGCTCAGTAGCAGCGTGGTCACACAAGGATCAGGACCCCGGCTGCTTCCCTGTGTGTCCTGGAGTCTCCCCTTTCCCAGACTTCTCCTGGGGGTGGAGAGCTTGGCCGTGGTCCTCCAGCCCAGCTCATGCCACCAACCCCACAGCAAACAAATAACAGCACTGGAAACAATAGCCCCTGGAAGGCATGAACCACCCAACATCTGCAAACAACGGGATTGGCTGGTTCGTCAGGATTTCTGCAAAATTTGTTTCCAAATTTGTTTGTTCTTCCCTATTCCAGCTCCCACCCTTCGTGCCTCCAGGTGATGTTTTCCTGCATGCATGCTAAGCTGGTGCCATCCATATGCATCACTTAAACGACTTGTAAATGTACTTGGGAGCCGGGGGAGAGACAAGGCATGCCAACAGGTTTTGAACTGATAAAGAAGGATTAAGAGAACAGGAGTTAATTGCTTCAGCTTGGAGCCCACAGAGCAAGGTAAGGTAAAGGTTAATATGACTAAAAGCCAATTGATTTAGTTTGCATTATAACCAGACTCATTTAAATGGGGGTATTTCGAATGCAGAGAATTCGTTGTTTGCTGGGATGCCTATGCACCCCCCTGAGGGCGAGCAGCTTTAATTAAAGCCCAGCACACTTCCAGGGCACCAGGCTCCCCTCTCCGCGGCTTCCCCCGCTGGCAACGCAGCCACGCGTACGCCTCCTCCTCAAAAATGTGCTACAGACCTTGTCCAAATATTTAACAGCAAATCTCTCCGGAAAGCCTGGGGAGGGCTGCTGTGTGTGTCTGGAGAGCTGCGGATGGGACGTGTGGTGCGGAGTGGGTTGGAAATGTCTTGGGAAAGAGCATCCCAAGGGCGTCTGAGCACCCCAAGGATGGCCAGGCATCGCTGCAGGCACCAGAAGCTCGCTACAGCATGGGTACCTTCACCAGAATGGCTTTTTCTGCTTTTATGTCCCCCTCTCCCAAAAAAAAAATCTCCCCAGCGTTAACCCTTCCCTTGCTCGGCACAAGTAACATCTCACAGTGCTCAGGGGAAGCTGGGGGAGGAGGACAGCCAAAGCAGAGCCCCAACCTTTCTCCACCACCCCAAACCCAGCTCACCCAGGTCCCTCCTTGCTTTCTTCCCCTGTCCCCATTACTTTTGTCAATTCAGCTGCGTTGAAAATCCCTTTGGATGCTTTCTCTATGAAAAAAGCAGTGCAGAGCTATTGCCAAGGATTTCACACATAGCAACCATTGAGGCAGCAAGTGTTGTGGCAACTGGATCAACACCCTGAGCATGCAACAGCCTTTCTGTCCTGGAAAGCTTTTCCCCCTTTTCTTCCTCCCGGCTTTCAGGCAGATGTTAGTGTTTAGTCACTTTTACGTATTTTTCACCACCGCTCTTCATACCCATGTCCAATGAGTCACTCGTGTGCAGTGCAGGGCTGTGGCTCAAGGGTAACATGTCATCCCAAGATGCTCCAGCTCATGCTTGACCCAGATCAAGCCAATAGCCTCCTCCAAGGACAGGTGAGGACCCCCATGCCACCACCCTGCAGAGGCTGGGGGACACCGGGCTGCCCAGCCCTCTACCTTGGGGTCCATGCGGAGGAAGTTGTGCGGTCCCCGGCTGCTCAGTGTGGAGCGCTTAAATGTCTTGCTGTGGTGAAAATGGTAGTAGTTTTCCAAGTTTCCAATCTGAAAAAAAATAGAGGTTGTTTGGGTTTTTTGGTTTTTTTAAAGTCTATTTTCCTGTGGCTGCCCCCTCATTTTGTACTGGCAGCATCAGTGTAGCCGTGCCCTGCACCCCAAATCCCTCACTTCCACAGAGCTCCTGGGGCCCGGGAGGATGCGGGATGCTGGCATGAGCCCCGGTGCCACCGCTGTGACAAACAGCGTTGGTGGTCGGACGCTGCACTGGCACAACAGAGCCCGGAAAACATTTTTATGAATTTTCACCCATTAAATGCATCTTTGAAAACTGCTTTTCATCAGCTCCCAAGCAGAAATAATGAGCTAAAAATGAGCTCAGCAGCTGTGGTGCAGCCAGGGGAGCTGTGCCTCATCCTCCTGCCTTCTCCGCCCCAACGCTCCGGCTTCACATAAGGAGAGGTGATGCGATCTCTGCTCACCCTGGGATGCTCCTGGGAAGAGTGGGATATAAATGTGCATAGCCTGGAGTGAGGGATGGCAGCATTTGCAGGAAAACATGGTGCCAGCCACACCACCCTGCCAAGCCCCGGGGTGGCTTCGTTGCCTCCAGCCCTCTCATCCTGGCATCTGGAGACACCACAACTCCTCTTTTTTCATCCCAAAAGCACGGATAAGGTCCTGGGGCTATGCAATGAATCGAGGGATCTCAGCCAGACACCGCATGTGAAACATCCCACGGGGATTCACAGCCAGAGGGACGGGAATGACCCAAAAGCTGCACTCACTGGTATGAGGCTCCCAAATCACATAATTTGGGTACAAATTGGGACTTCATTATAAATTCACTTTC
>WAAG01053388.1:0-11637 GCA_013390105.1 Tichodroma muraria | reverse complement strand
GCGGGGGGGGCCCCGGGGGCGCGGGGTTTTTTGGTGGCCTTCAGTGTGCCCTGTCATGTGCGTTTTGTCGTCTTGCAACTAATCTAGGAGGTGTTCCCAGGACTTCTTCTTTTTTTTTTTTTTATAATACAATTTTTTAAAAATATTCTTTAAAATTACGTGACAGCAGCCGAGATTTGGCCTGCAGTGCACTGTGTACTGCTGGGTGTTGTTAATTTCTTCGTGTCGCTCTGTTGTTGTGAAATGTGATTAGTTTGTAAATTTCATCTGGAGGAAATGGATTTTGTTTATTTTGCCGAAACAGGTGTGGTGATTCCCGAACTGGAATCCTGTGATTTTCCTTATGTGGAATCCTATGCATTTGGCTGCTCGTTCTTGATGAGAAATTTTGGATACATACATTAATGCCCTAACTTAATGGTATTCCTGATATGCCACAATGTTCTCATAAGGTCTATAGTGTTCCTTATGAAAAGTATTAGTTCTTACAGAAATTACTGGTAAATGTTAAAAGCCTAGGACTGACAGTCCAGAAGAACATTCCTCTGTGTTAACTGTGATTTTTCCACTTTAGAATATTTTTATATTTCCTGTATACAGATCAACTGCTTCTGAGTTCCTAGAAATTACATAAATGGATGATTTGCAGTCAATGACTGTGAAACACATACACATGTAAAATATATATTACTGTGTTTGTGAAATGGGAGCAGGAACCTGATGTTGCAGACAGTGCAAGTTTGCTGTATGGTGTTAGTGTCAGTGATTTATTGTGAGACATTTGATTTCCTACAAGTGGATCTGTTTCAAGGTTTGCAGCGGTGTTGGTGTTTCGCTAATTTTCTTTTGAAGTCTTTTATGTAACTCCCACATCATTCTCAGTACAGGCCTTGCTTTCCCTTTGGCTTGAGGCAGCAGTGCTTACTTGGTAGGATGCAGGGCACCCACTCTCTGTCCCTTTTTGCATATCTTTCTTCACTGTTGGCCAGATCCAAGTGGTGTGGAAGGCAGTGTCAGTCCTTTTGTTAACTTTGGTGGACTTTACATAGGCTCCTATTTGCATGTTACTGATATACAAATCACGTTTTGTTTCATTTAGGTTCCTTTTTATCCTGTTTATTGTTGCTATGTAGGTGGGAATGTTGATGGCAAAAGTAGTATTTCCAACTGTAACAGGATAAAGTTATGTTTTTTGAAAGCCCCATCTCTGCTTGAGAAAGTTTGAAGAAGTTAGTTTTCAGTTAGATAAAGAGCTTCTTATCTGGGATGATTCTGAAGAAAACTTGAGGTCTAAGCAGAATATGCTAAAACTGCAGGAGGAAAAGCTCAAAGTTGTGTTTCTGAGAACTAAACAAGAAATTCTTTAGAGGCATTTAACTTGTGATTTTCACATCTATGGATTTGAAGACATTACTTAAGGTTTCACAGGGTTCTGTGGCCTTTAGAGCCTCTGTCATAAGCAGCTGAATTACTCTCCTGGGTGGCACTGAACGGAGCTGTTTGAGAGTTGATTAGTCAATTAGTAACTTGTCAGCGTAAGCAAGCTGTAATTTAGCGAGCTACAAGTGTTTTAAGAATTGCCTGCATAAAACAGCGTAGAGCGACAGTGAGCACTGTTCATGCTGTTATTGCTGTTCTGCTGTGCTGCCCTCAAGCAGTGAGACCAGCTAGACAGTGTCTTTCTAGGTCATCACTGCAAGGGTGTTCCAGGGCACGAGGCCAAACCCAGGCAGCATAATTATACCATAGAAAATATCTGAGTTAATGCTCTTGTTGCAATTGTGAAATACCCAAATGTGTAGATATACAAGCACGTAAAGTAAAGGAAATTAGTTAGGGCCTATGTTCTCATGGAACCAGGCAGTGGTGACTCAGTCACAAGCTTATCTGGAGCTGATCAAAAAAATCTGCCTGTTAAAGGTACTGAAAATGGTATTGATTTGATCTGCAATCTGTGTTTCAGGTACTTTGCATTTGTAGTGCTATGTGGAGTTGTTATTAAGTAGTCTTAGTAAGTGTTCTTTTGCAAGCTATCACAGGTGAAATTTCTATTTATAAATAATCTTTGGCTTTTCTCTACCCTTGTGTTTTGCATGTGTTTGAAGTATCGTGTTTGATTACAATCAGGCTTTCACAGAGTCAGCTGCTGAGTTTCTAGTTCACACAGCTCCTTAAGCCATCACAGAAGTAGCAGTAATGGAAAAAAGTGGCCAAGAGCTGGTTTGGAAAATGTGATTTCCAATAGACTTTTGCTGTAATGTAGGCTGTTTTACTTGAAATGCCACTCAAGCATATGATTTTTAAAAGCACTTAACAATGAAGAGCTCTATTGATAATTCTTCTGATTCAACCCAGTACTAAGGTATACCTGGGAGAAATGTATATTTTTGAGTAAACAAGAATGCATTTTAGCAGGAACTTACTGGATATCATCTGTGACTATGAGATCTCTGAAAAGAGTTGGCTGGCCTGAATGTTATTAACATGTTATTAGACCAGCTTGTAAAGAGCTAATTTTCATGCTTTGACCTTATATTAAAGCCATATATGGTTTTTTCTTTTTCCTGTAGTTTTACTTGAATTACATGTTGTATAGATAAACAACAATGGAAGTAGACATTTTTTCCTCCAGAGAATTTACACTTATGGTGACAAGCACTGATTTCTGAAACAGGAACAGCCTCATAACAGGATTTGGAAATTTTTTTCAATAATTTTAGCTATAGATTTGGCTGCTCATTCTTGATGAGGAATTTAAGATACATATGTTGATGCTGTAACTTGATGGTATTCTTGATATGCCAGAATATTCAATTAAGGTCAGGGTGGAACTATATTATGAAATGATTTTAATTGTATTTCATATAGTGAATCAAACACAGCTCTGGGCGATAGGAGAGAAGGGTCGATGTAATCAGTGTGATGGGTTGGGAAGATGTCATTTTGAAAGGAGGAGTAGGCAGGTGAAGGTTTAGACAGAAAAGTTATACCAAGGAAAATACAGTTTAAAGCTAACGATAACTTGGTTATGCTTCATGGAAAATCCACCTCTGTTAGTACACCCTTAAGTTTTAATTTACTTTAAATGGAACTAAAGGCAGGTGGGGACCCGTGCTCGCTGAAGGAGTTTCTTGCTGGCCAATGAGCAGTAAAGCATATTGACAGGACTAATCTGTCCTCTGCATATTAATACAGGAATGCTTTACTCGTCAGAAAAAGCAAAATAGGGAGTAAGTCACAATGAGGGCCTGTTCATCCTTGCATGCTGGAATCAAGTATGCAAGTCCTTGATGACTTGGAAGCTTTTTTTTATCACCAGACCTGTGAGCACACCTTGTGTTTGCTTCACTGAAAAGCGCCAGTGGTTCCCATGGGAAGTTCATGACCACTGAATTGTGTGTCTATACAATTATTAAATAATTTGTATGGAAGGTTTGTAATACCAGTGTATTTAGAAAAAAAATTGCTAGTTGAAATAAATTCAGGGTTATAGGAGGCAGATTCTAGAAGCTGTGAGAGCTTGGCTGTTAGTTTCAGGATGTTTGTTCTTTACACTATTTTCTTAAAGCATTTTTAGGAAGGAAGGAAAAAGTCATTTGTGCTTAATTTGCAGTGCTGTTAACTGCCAGTGGGCACAGAGCTCTGCAAAAAGATGTGCACATTCTGTTCAGAGGGAGGTGGATGTGTATATATTAGATTCATTTTGCCCTATTCCTTGCTAAGAACAAATATATCACTTCTGGGGAAGGACATAGCTCTGATTAGACTGGAGTTGGAAACTCTGAGAAGTGTTTGTAAACACCTCCAGATGTGAAGGCAGAGCTCTCATGTAAGATTATTCTCTGTATTTCCCTGTCTCAAATAAAGCAGTCACATCTCTCTATTAATATTCTTTCAGTAGCCCAGACCATTCTGTGGTCTGATTCAGAAGAAGCTTAAAGTAACTGTCATGTCTAACATGAGGATGGACAAAGAGTAGCTTCAAATACAAGGACATGCAGAGTCATTTTTGTGTAGAACACAGCAGTTACTGCACACAGTGGAGTCAGAAGGTTTTATTTTAGTCTGAAGTTGCTTTAGTGACTTTTCTTTCCTTGCTAAGTCAGTGAGAGGGTTGTGCTTGTTTACTGCTTTCATGTAAGGTCTTCAGTAAAAGTAATGCACAAAGACACTCTGAGATGTAGAAATGAAGAGGAAGGATTATTTTATCTTCAGGGATGTTGAACAGGACAGTTCTAAAGATAAAATCATTAGGATGCATGTTATTCTTTGGATGAAAATCTATGCCTACATGTATTAGAAAATTTGTTTTACCTATTGTTATCAGCCATGCATGTTTCTTCTCTAACTTCTACATGGGAATGAATGACTGAATTGTCTTTCAAATGGACTGGGGGAAATTATGTTCAGTTGTATTCCTTGTATTCGTGTGGGCTTTCCAAGCATGTTTGTTCCAAGAGAGTGTAGTGGTTAAAGATGAGATGCTTATTTTGTCTGGGTGGTGAAAGCTGGGCTGTGCATTGACAGCTATAAGATGAATTTTTCCTTCTGGTATTCAGTTTGAAATAAAACTACCCTAAGAATCTGGTCTATCAAGTAATAAATGCTTCCATTTCAGCAATCAGCAGCAGCAGATGTAATGTGTTATCCTTAGAATGAATAGTGCATGCATTCTGCTTTGTGGTACTTTGTTAATTAATTAAAAATGAAAGAAAACTGAGATTGCAGCCTGAGCTTTGAACAGTATTCTTGTCTGCAGACCTGGTGCAGATGCTTCCCTGCCTGCCCACAGATTGTTTCTAATCTTATATTTGGTCTGACCGTTCCCTGAAAGTTTGCGCCTTTACTTTATCCGCTTGGCTTTTAAAGCTGCTGGGCTTAGGGAATATGGAAGTTATTCATCTTATTTCCTGTAAGCAAAAACATTTCTTAATTGTTGCCCAAAAAGCTGGTCGTTTTTGACCTGAACAGGTTAGAGGATGATAAAGTAATTTCTTGTATACTATCAGTCATTATTTTGTTGTAAATCCTAGATCACACATGCACTGTGCTTATCTGAGGCCCTTTAGAGTGTTTCTAGTTCCAGCCTGCTGGAACAGCTCAGGAGCACTTAAGGACTTCACACTTAGTGTTTTAATTTTCAGTTAATTTGTGCTACTGGAAGAGTGGGTGAGAAGCGAAACAGTATACGCGATCTTGCATTGGGTTATGGGGGATTGGTTTTTTTTTTAACTTTCTCTTATTTTTTATAGTTTTGAGCATACACTCAGCCAGTCTTGCATGTGTTCAGCAGGGTTATGGTGTGTTTTTTCTTTTTAAAAGAAGTGTAGTAACAAAACTCTGTATTTCCTGTAGTTAATTAAGTTCTTACATCTCCAGTCCTAGAAGACTGTTATCCTATACCCTCTTGTCAGCTGGTGAGGCCATGAAATACTCCGTGGTAACAGACTGGTTAATCTAATTACTCTGAAGTAGAGGTTGTGGAAACAAAAGCATTAATTTTAATTTTGTGTTAATTCATAGTTATATTGGCTTTTCTTTCCTTCCTGTTTTGTTTGAGCTTATATAAATGAAAATTTGTCAATCTTTAAATTTTTGCATAGTTTCAGGTTGTATGCAAAATGTATTTATGAGAAGAAAAGACTGATGTGATAACCATGTTAGATGTGTGCTCGATGAATGAAATCATTGTAATGGTAACTTCTACTCTGTGTTTATTCAGTGTAAAAATTTTTACAGGGATACTGCTAGTTTTTTGTAATCCTGCACCTTCTTTAGCCTATAACAGAGACATCAGAGAGAATCTCTGCAAATCCACGTTTCTTTAAAACTGGCCGAGTGCAGACTTAGATATTTTTTTTCTTGTGGTGAAGTGAAAGCTGTATTACTATTAACTTTTGCTCTTCCTGAGTGAGTTTAGATCAGCTGTCAGACCGTCTGTTTGAGAACTGTTCTGTAGCAACTGTTTGGATGCATCTTTCTCCTTGATCTTCGTGCGACATTTCAGCAGTGGGGATTGGTGGAAATGTCTCAGTAGTATCTCAGAAGCCTTAACTGAGCCTCTGTTGTTCAGCCTGGCCTCACAGCACCTTACAGGGTCTCCAGGAGAGCTGGAGAGGATGTGCAATGATGGGACAAGGGGGAATGGCTTGAAGCTGAAGGCAGAGAGTTTAAGATTAGAAAAAGAGAAGCTCTTTGCTGTGAGGGTGGTGAGGCACTGAGCAGAGGAGCGGTGTCAGCCCTGTCCTTGGAAGTGTTCAAGGTCAGCTTGGATGGGGCCCTCAGCAACCTGGTCTGATGGAAGGTGTCCCTGCATATGGCAGGGGGTTGGAATGAGATGAGTTTTAAGAATGGTTTGGGTTAGACAGTATAGTTATATATATATATATTTAAGTGTAAATATAGGATATTGCCTAAATGTATAACCCTTATATTACGTTTTAGGAACAGTGGAATTCCAGTTTTTATGTCTCTCAGCTGGATCTTGAATAAATATGTGGGTTATACAGATCACTTATCGATTATAGAAAAGTGAGTGTCGTTAATAATTGCTTGGTAATTTCAGAGTGGATATAGATATGAAGAAGGGTTATGAAGCAGAAATCTACCTAGGCATCTTACAGTGGTGAAAGGGATGGGCCTAAACCTGATGAGAAATGACTTAAAATTTGTTTTCCTCAACTAATAACTTTTGTTCTGCTGATTCATATGGAACAAGTGTTTTCTGTAATGACTCTTCAATGTAAAAGACATAGAGATTACAGTAGATGCTTTTAAACATTTATATTAGTGATTATATATACCTTTGAATGTATTTTTTACTATACATTTGATTGCAGTGTTTTAGTTATGAGAAAAGAATTCATAAAAGCTGGACCTGCTTGGATAGGAACTCAAAATTACGAGTCCAAATAGTTAATCAGAAGTCATCTTCTTGCTAGAGTTCATGATTAAAATGCGACACATTGAAATAATCTGTGACTTAATCTGAACATCTGAATTCATTTTATAGAATATGGCAAACAGCTGCATTTCAGTTTGGAGCTAAAAACAAATACAGTATATCGACCCATTGAAGATCACTGTAGGCTTTTCAGTTCCATGATAGCTGTACTTATTGAAGAAAATTGATTTGAGAGTGCTTCTGCTTTTGAATTATCTTTTTTTCTTTTTTTTTTTTTTTTTTTAATGTCCGGAAGAAAGGAAATAGAACATACGGAGGATGGGACTTTGATGTGTAAAGAAGTTAATTATCTAAACCATCAAACAAAATGTGGGCTGTGGAAGTAATTATTGTAAAGGGTCTGATGAAGCCTGACAAGCTGTTGGTTTTTTATGTCAAGAAAATGCTGTACACCTGCTTGATTTGAAAGTTAAATCGTTGGTTGCAATAGGAGGACGCAAGTTTGTATTGAAGCAGTAGCTGATAAGCTTTCAGCTCTCAAACCACTGAGATGTACAGCCCTTCAAATTTTTTTAATTGAACTGTTCTTGTCCACTTGGAGGGTGGGAATCTAAGAAAGGATTTGCTCTAGATTAGAGCATGCATAGATCAAAGGTTTTATGCTGTGAGGAGGCAACTGTGGAATTGGGCCCCATGATTTTTGGGAATTTTGGCAGAATGTTTCATAAATTAGCAGAACAGAACCTCATGGATAAAGCACAATGTCTGTCATGGATGTTCAAGGAAAATAGTTACATGCTTCAAGTAATGTAATTAGTTTTAAAAATTTCTAAATTAAAAAAAAAATCTCCTTAAATCTGAATGATACTTTTTAATGAATACCCTGTTAATTCTCTATTTAGGAGTATTGGTACTGTGGTATTGTATATAAAAATATAGCTACTAAAATTAATCTTAATTAGTCCCAATCAAATGATGAACAATAAAATACATACAAATTTCTAAATCTTTAGGCTGTTTCTGCTAAGATGGCTACAAAGGCAGCTTCCTCTTAACTCCTTTCCTTGGATGTATAGATAGAGCTTTCCTATAAATACTGGCACTTTTCTTTGTTAAACAGGGTTTTTGCTTGTTTTTTCTTTTTTAAATTCACTGATTTGACTGTTTAGGTTAAATGACTGGTAAATGCTGATTATGGCAAGATCTTGACAACACTTTAGCCTTGTGTATAACTACTCGTGATTAAAATCAGACTTGAGTGGGAGCAAACTTGTGATTCAAGTTACACATGTGCATAAATGCATGCAGGATGGGGACCTAAATTAGAATCTGCTTGAAGATGAACTGAAGTCTGATAATCTACATGAAAGCATTAATAAAAAAATTAAACTTACGACACCAAGTTGGGTGGCATAGGGAGGCTGTACAAAGGGATCTGGAGGGGCTGGATCAATTGACCAAGGCCAGTTTTATGAGATTCAACAAGTTCAAGTGCTGGATGCTGTACTTAAGTCACAACAACCTCATGCAGTGCTGCAGACTGGGGCAGAGCGGCTGAAAAGCTGCTCAGTGGAAAAAGACCTAGGGGTGCTGGTCAACAGCAGCTGAATGTGAGTCAGCTGTGCCCAGGTGGCCAAGAAGGCCAATGGCACCTGGCTTGCACCAGCAGTACTGTGGCCAGCAGGACCAGGGCAGTGTTTGTCCTTTGTGCTGGACACTGCTGAGGCCACACCTCAAGGGCTGTGTCCGGTTTTGGGTCCCTCAGTTCAGGAAGGACATTGAGGGGCTGGAGCGTGTCCAGGGAAGGGAGCGGAGCTGGGGAAGGGTCTGGAGCACAAGTCTGATGAGAGCAGCTGAGGGAGCTGGAAAGGGGCTCAGCCTGGAGCAAAGGAGGCTCAGGGGGGAATTTCTGGCTCTGCACAACTCCCTGATGGGAGACACCCTGGTGGGGTTGGGCTCTTGTGTACAAAGGTATAGGAGAAGAGGAAACAGCCTCAAGTTGTGCCGAGGGAGGTTCAGATATTGGGAAAAGCTTCTTCACTGAAAAGGTGGTCAGACATGGGAACAGGCTGCCCTGGGAAGTGGTAGAGTGGGTTTCTATTCTAGAAAACAGTCTTCCCCCTTGAATTTTAAAATGGAGAGAGGTAGGATCTCTTACAGCGCAGCAAGCTATACTAACATTAAGCTTTTATTGTTGCTACTACTAATAGCGCAAGAAATGAGCAGTACAACTCAACTGTTACTAGTGTGTAACAAACAAGAAGACTAAGAAATATAATGAGGATATATCTTGTTTATCAGGGGACTTACACAGTATGCAGTTTTTTATTAATTTTTTTGAAGGGAAAAATGAAGGTCCCTTGTACATATTTATGGAATTTTTCATAATTAAATTTTGCTTAGTCAGTACTTTGGTAAATCAGATTATTTTTTTAAAATTAAATAGCTCAAAGCCATTTGATTTGCATATTATTAAAGAGGAAAATGTAGATTTGTTAATTGCTTCATAGAATGAGAGTAAAATTGTCCTGGATTTGCTTTGGAGTTCTTGAATGAGATATTTATATGGAAAAGCTGTAAAATACTTTGCATAAAGATAGTACCGTCAGTGCTATGAGTATTATGATGGTGGTCAGGTCTCACTCTTTCTAGTGCATTTTGTTTTAGAATTTGTGTGTGTGAAAGGGGTGTTTTTTAAAGGAAGTTTCTGATCTCTGTGCTTATAAAGCTTTAGCTGGCTTTTTGTGAGAATCCCTTTTACTCCTCTTAGCCTTGTTGGAGATGGTGTGGATGTGATTTACTGGTGGTTAGGATATGCAGGAATATAAGAGGATGATCGGACAGCAGAGATTCTGGTGTCTGTGAATACCATCTATTCCAGAACAGTGGTGTTTTTATCTTAATGCTTTTCCACTGGTACTTCTTAGGATACTTTTAGATCATATTTTATAATTAGTGCATGTTTCCAATACTTTGGTTACAGTAAACATCAACTTAAGCTTTCTAGTGCCTCACATAGGCTTCTTTTCTTGCATGCAGAACCTTTACCTTCCATGTTACTCCAAATATCTATTCTTCCTTTTATATATCTAGTGTGAAGCATGCGTATGCTCTCTTGGAAATGAAATACAAGTATTATACAGCAAGTAAGTGCTGTTATTTCTTTGTTCACCCAGATGAGCAGCACTGTGGCCAGCCCGATGTCAGCGGTTGCCTCTTCAAGCAGTGGAAGAAAATCAACAAGCTTTACACCTGAATTGCAGAGTATGATGTGAGTAGTCAGTCAAAATATCTGGTAGTATCTGCATTGTGTATTCACCTTTTAGCTGATTTCTTAGAATGGGTGAGTAAGGGTGTTGGGGGAAAGAAGAGCAAGTGTTAGTGATGGAGCTGTTAGGATTTTACTTCTGATTTATAAAACATTCAGAGATGACTTGGGCAAATAAAACCCACAACCTCTATTGAAAGGAGAGTAAATAATGTTGAGTAAAGAAATGTGTTTTTAACATACACTTTAGAAGTCTTTAGAATCCTCTATTTCCCAGCCCTTAATCAAAGACAGCTAAGCTTCCAGTTGTCATAGATACATTTTTAAATAAATACTTTCTATTAACAGCCTTTGGTGCTAATACAGAGAGATAAACTGCTGAGATCATAATATTGCTGATGAATTTATGATATGGAATGCTTGTAGATAACTGGGGTTTACCAGACAGGAAGTAAAGTTGTTAAAAAAATAAATTACTTATTCTTTTAAATGAACACTGTATTCTTAGAAACCCCATTCCAAGCTGTGATATTATACGATTTTTAAACTTGGTGATGAGAGTAAAGCTCTGTTGCTTCTAGTCACGCGTTGTCGATTTGCCTTCACTGTTGTATTATCAATTTCTTACCTGAGTTACTACATGAGCAGTAGATGCATAAGGAGTTACTTGTCTCCATTAAATTCTACAAAGAGTTCCCTTTGCAAAAGTGAAGGATGCAATTTGTTTTCAGTTAAGTGTCCTTATGAGATGACTAGATTGTTGTCGGGTGGATAATGGGATACCTTCCACTGAAGTATTTTTCAGTATAATGTAAATAAGAGTTTTTTCTTGTGCATTGAATCTTCTAACGTAGATGAGTACATTTTTACAGACCTGGTGTTCTACTATATTGCATTTTCTTTGGATAGAAAAATATTACTGCTCTCTCTCCTTCAAGAGAATTCTGTTTGCTAATTGTTCATGTCTATTAAGGTTGTCTATGCTGAAAAATACAACTGTTGTTCTTGGTTGAGGAAAATAACTTTAACTGTTTAAGAAACGAAACTTCAGAGTCTAGTCCTGTGCATCAGTTTGGATCAGTATCTGGGGAGCCTGCATTTTATTGGATTGTGGACTTCCTGATAAAGTGTTTTCAAACTCTCCTTCCCCGCCAGTGTACACACAATTCTGTCAGAATGTAGAAGTTATTGTTGGCCATATAAATGGAAGGAATAGACATTTTCCTTTTGCTTCAGAACTGGTGCAGTTATTCTTTGAAAGCTGTGCAAACAGATCATCTGTGCTCCAGAGTAACATATTTCACAGCTTCATTAAACTAGTAGGAACTGAGGAAATTCCTTGACTGCAGTGAGCACATTGAAACTTAAATTTTTATTGTTTGCTGTGAAAAAAAAAAAAAAGGAGACTTTTGAAAATGATAGAGTGCCAGGGATGAACCATGCAGAAAAAAATGACAACTGTTTC
>WAAG01053384.1:112966-123869 GCA_013390105.1 Tichodroma muraria | reverse complement strand
GCATGACTGTAGTTTATTTCTTACTGATGTTAATACTGTGATTAAAGTATAATATTATTGTTACTGATAGAAGAGGAAAATTTAAAGAAAGAAATAAAGCAAGCAAGAGGACTCTACCACCCATTATTCGGAGGCATGAAAAAGTGGATCTAGTATTGTAGTTTTAAGGTTGTCATTCAGGAATCAAACTGGCCACTGATTCCAGCTGTGATTTGTTTACCCAATACGTGCTTAACTTTAAACTGTCCATTGTAAGTGCTATTAAAGAGGCTTTGAAAGTGTTTCATTTTAAGGGCAGAAACAAGTGATTTGCAGAATATAGAATACGCAGTGAAAGCCAGCATGCAAGATCAAGCTGTCAATGAGTCGTTCTGCTCATCTCAGATCCACTTGGGATGAACCTAAGAGACTACGTTTAGACACAAGTAATTTGGTGCTTTCTATAATGGCTCGCTCCACTGCAGAGGTTCAAACTCCAGTTCTGGGATTGTGTGAGAAGGATGATTCCTAAGACTCAGCAGGTGTCAGTTAAATGGGCCTGAATTACTGAGGTGTCTTTTTGGTTTGCTCTCACCCCAGACAGCTCGCTGGTGCACTGGGAGAGGGCTCTGCTATNGTCAGTTAAATGGGCCTGAATTACTGAGGTGTCTTTTTGGTTTGCTCTCACCCCAGACAGCTCGCTGGTGCACTGGGAGAGGGCTCTGCTATCTCTAGACAGAAACTCAACAGACATACACAGAACTCCTCTAGACTTTACAGCCTTATTCAGGTTGCTAAAATGAAAAAAGTTTACTCTTGGATCATGACTTGTTTTTACCCGTCCACTCGTTTCTTCACCAAAATGTGTAAACTCATTTTCTGTCTGATTCAGCCTCCAGCCATCTTGTTCAGAACAGATCTCCATTGTAAGTCCCATCAGACACGGTCAGAGCAACCTTCCAGCTCCTGATGGGAATGGCGCAAGAAGCAGAAGTGGTTTCTCTCTGCTGCTGAATTAAAGGGTTTCAGACACCAAAGGCAGAAAAATGAGGAGCCCCTTCCTCACTTCTTTCCTTTGGCCCAGTTTCACATCACACAGCTCCAGGCATTTGTTTAAGATGTCTGAGATAGAAGCCTAGTCAGGCTGTATTCCTTGTATGGTGAAAGAACAGGGAGAAGCGCTTCCAAAGGGTGACTGGGATATTAATTTGACTGCACAATGGTCCCTATTGCCTATCCCGGGTGTTTAGACTCCCTTAATACCTAATTTTTCTTTGTGTTTGGAATTTTTCCATCTCTATGTATATAGTTTCTCAGGGGAGCATTTGGTCCTCTTGTAAAGTCATACCTGCTTGCCCCGCACAGCAGACATGGAAACTTCATCCCTATTTAAAGTCCTACTAATTCTTAGTAATCAATCACCAGTAGTACCTGCAAAAGTCATCTTAGCTGAGGACTTTTAGACAGATGGTGACAAAACCCAAAAATAAGTGCTGCAGCCACAGGCGTAGCACCACCACTGCTCTTCGGAAATTTAAGAAGTGGGAGTCCAAAATTACCACCAGATGGTGCACCTATTTAGCAAGTGACAGAGACATGTTCCACAAAAAATGGAAGCCACAGCCTCCAGCAACCCACCAAGTAGCTTCCCCTGCTCTTTATTCTCAGCTGTGATATAAGTTGAATGTGTTTGAAACATGGACCTGCTGGTCATACTATCCTGTTACATTTAATATGGAGTATGTTTCCAATCTTTGTGATGGAAGTCTTTCAGCTCTCTGGCTCGGGAAGTGAGGAAGTGGGAAAGAGTGAAGCAGACCTATGAATGCATGTGAAGGGAGAGGAAAAGAAAAAGGGATGGGTCAGAAGCAGGAAAAATTGGTAATGGTGGAGGGCAATGACTGGATCCGAAAGCAGAAGTTGCCAGCACCAGTGCATTGCTGTTTTAAGTTGAGGCAGTTCTGGCTATATCAGTGGTGGGTACCTGTCAGTGCATTTCTGAAGGATAATCTTGATGTCTATAGCTTGGAAACTTGCTAAAGCCAGTATCCCAGGCAGAACCAGGCAGGGTATTTCATTAAGTGCATAGCAAAGGTGGTGAACTTTCCTAAACAATCATGTGGGTTTTATTCTCTGACTGCTTCTCATTCCCAAGCATTTGGGTCCTCCATACTTTAAGAAGGATTAGCACAAATCACTCATTTTCTGCCTTATTTGTCACAATGACAAAAGACCACGTGATTTTTTCAACTACGTGTTCTGGACATCCATAGGCTATCATGTGTAGTACATGAGCTATTTCCATTCTACTCTACTTCTTGCTTTAAAGAAAATTCTAAAATAATAACTAGGTTCCTGTCAATCTTATTTCATGAACATCACAAAACTTATGCAGAAGAAAATATTGTGTCATACCTTTGCTTAGGTGGGTCTTTTTTACTGCTTTCTGTTGTCATGGTGTGTTTAAAATGATAATGTAAATAGAATTTAGTATATTGCTAAGAATGATTAATTATAAAGATTGTTCTTTTAGTTACAGCTTCACCAGTAAAAATGAACTGAAAATTTTCTGAGTGAAAGCATTTGAATATTCTTTAACTTGAGAAGTATTCATGCAGAATGGACAAGATAATTTTTCGTTCTCTTTATCTAAGATGAGAGGAAAGCATCAGGTTGAGAAGCTCAATACCATCCCCTTCCTATCCTTTTTCACATACTTGTGTCTCCTAGTTCAATGTAAAAAAAATCATTTTATGGTGGAAGCTTGGACCAGGAGATAATGGACTTGTTCTCTGCTCCCAGCTGTGCCTTTTCTTGTGACCTTGGGCAGGTCACTTCATACCTCACTCTCTGGAAACTAAAGATGACTAACTGCAGTGAGGAATTGAAGTGATTGGGGACTAACCTCCACTTAAACATTTGGGATGTATCCTCAAACAAAACCAGTTGCTGTTAAAGTGTTCTTACTCAAAGAGGAAAGAAAAAGGAAAAGAAATGTCGTGGAGGAATTTGGTCATCTAAAAAGTGAGTCCAGGCTGAAAAAAAAAAACATAGTGAAAAATCTCAGTAGAAAAGGCCTGGTAAGATTATTAGCTTAGTTTGCAGAAGAAGGAAGTTTGAAAACCTTAGGTAATTATGCACTCAAATTTCACAGAGAGAAAATACTGATGTTCAGTACTTGCATGCAACATAAAAGGGACAGAATAAAGCTCACAGGGAGAGTAAATTCTGGTTACTTATTGTATGTGTGCTGTGATTCTTTGAGTAAATCTTCCTGTCTGAGTCCCCTCTTTTTCCAGCTCCTGGTGCACTGGGACATTCTGACACCAGGGATGGGGCATTGGCACTTTTTCCCTCTTTCTCTTTCTCCTTGCTGTCTCGCATTTTCTTTCACTTCAGCAGTTCAGTAATGCTGAAACCAAGTCCCTTCCCTTTTGTTTGCTTTTCCCTTGTCCACTGATCAACCATGCTGATTATTGCACTGTAGTATTAACTATAGTATAAACAGAAGCTCTGAGCAGGAGATTTAGCTGGGTTTTCCCTGCCCTCTTATGCAACCAAAGGTTCTGCAGCACCCCCTTCTTGTTTGTTTTCAGGGATTAGTGGCAATATCCCACATACTGCTGACATAATGAGGCATAAGCTTCACTCAGAGAAGGCAAGACTCTGTTTTTTGAGACCCTGTACTACTGTGCTGGAAAGGATGGGCATGGAAATTTTGAAAGGTGGCAGCCTACCCTCAGAGCTAAGTGGCAGGAAGATTGCTGATGGGGTTTTGCACGTCATGAATGCATTTCCATGAATACTGTCTTCTTCTTGAAGCTGGATTCAACGTGTCTGCATGGAATATCTCATGCAGCAGCATGTGCATGCTGTCAGTTTGTGTTCACCAGGAGGACGTGACATCGTGAGCTAGACAAAAGCACTACTTGGTACCATATCGCCTGGTCCGAAACTTTTCACGTGAAACATTTGTTTTGGTTTGGTTTTAAGACATTTGCCTTTCTAACTGGTCTGTTTTAATTAGAGCTCAACCTGAACCACAAACGATAGATTTGAACTTTCCCAGAGTTCAGCGGTGTTCAGATCTGGCTTTTGGTTTGGCCCATCGCAAAGACAGGGGTCAGCTCCAAAGTTCAGATCTGGAAATGAGCTGCTGGAAAGTGGGGGGCTGGAAAGATTATTTAGTGAGACCTGTATCTCACTTTAGTGGGGGTTTTGCAGTAGAGGCACTTGCTAGTGGCCTTTAGAAGCAGTTTTACATAAGCAGCATCTCAAAGACTGGTATTAATACCCATCTCTCTATTGAAATACTCATGTACAGCAGAAAGGGCCTTGTTCCTCCTTTCCTGGTTATAAAGCGTGGATCCTGGTCTGAGGCCAGAGTACCTTAAAAACCTAGAAATTTTTCTTCCTGTCTTTGTTTAAAACTCATCATTCCTTTCTAGGGTATAGGGCTTAAAAACAATTGACTGTGAGCTAGAAATTTGATCTTCTTACAAAATTTTGGTTTTTTCAGCAGGTAACGTGCAGGGTTGCTATGTTATCTGTTATTTGTCAATCTCTTGCAGGCTTAGATCACTATTTTCGGGTGACCTCACTCAGTCTGTGGCAAGACACAAGCTTAACACAACACAAATAATAAATAGCAACCACTCATCTACTAGATCAGATAACCTGACCTAATGGGGTTAGCTGGACAGGCCCAGATTAAACACTGATTCAGTATCTGTCATGAGTCTTGAGAAGATTCAGATAATCCTTCCTTGTTTATGTGAATCTTGTCACTTCCCAGCTCTTGTCAGGACCAGAAACTCCAGAGCTGAAAANAAAAAAAAAAAAATCTTTGCTCTTGTGATGCTTCCAAACTCATTTTGCAAACCAGAGAGGTTTGGATGAGAATCTAAACTTTGTGTATTTATCCAAACTTCTCTGAGCTCTTTACTCTTTTAAATCTCTTTCATATGTGTGATTTGTGCTGTCTCTTGCTCCCTGGGGTTACAAATGTGACTTCCAGGCAAGGACCCTTTAAACACCAAGAAGGATCAAGCAACTTAGATCATTGCTTGACCCTGTCTCTCCCCCCAGCAAGATGAACAGGCAAGTCAGGTGTATCAGAAAGGCAAATGCAGCCACATGAGCAGTGTGAAAGAGCATTTGGAAAATATTTGAGCAAATTCAGAAGCAAATCTCAACCCTGCCCTTCCACCAGAACTTTCTCATTTGCTCTCCACAGCCTCTGAGCCTGGGGAGAGGACTGCAGTGACGCGCAGGGCTGCTGCCAGCCCGCCTGCTGCAGCCCGGGGAGATGTGACCTCTGAGCAGAATTGGCAGGGCACAGACACACGCCGGGGGTCTGCCAGCCCAGCCCCTCTGCTGCAGAGGTGCACCCCCTCTCCAGGGGTGGGCTAAAGCCAGCGAGGCACATCTGCTGCCACGGGAGATATGCAGAGAGTGAGAACAGCCTGAACAGCCACATGACACTCGCTGGTGTCTCCTCTTCCAAACTCTGCCTTGCCAAGAGTGCAGCAAACACAGGAAAGCCCCTACACCTACAGGAGGGGTCACCTGTGACAGTGCAAGTGACTTGCTTGTGGAATTTGACTTACTGAGTTAGTCCTCTAAGGTATCCTGCCAGGCATTAGAAACCGTGCCAGGAATTTATGAGAGCTACAGATTTGTAGGACAGCCTTCATACAGAATTTTCCTCCAGGAGGCAATCCAACAGCAATTCCCAGCAAATGCAGCAAGAACCTCTCTGCTGTGTTCCTGAGCAGAATTTTTACAGAGGAAGACAACATTCTGGTACACTATTTGACGCAAACTATTTTTCCTTTTTTTGATCAAACGTAAATCTTTTGTCTATGTCTATGCACTTTTTAAGAAGAAGGCCACCTTGAAGAGCAGAGTCGCCAGACAAGAAAGCATAACAATCTCTGTGCCTGGAAAGTGCTGTCCTAGGCACACAGGAGCTGTTTCTCCATGACCAGCAGCCTGAAATGCTTTTTCAGAGCTCCCAGTCTGGCTGTCACCATTTCTCAGTTTGGGCAGTATGTTCTCCACATTCACTGCTCTTACCTCAAAATGCTGTGTAGAGTAAGGCATTTCTAGAGGTCATTAATTCATAGTTATTTTACATAATGCTCATCTTGTGTTGCTGTTGCAGTGAGAACTAAAAGGTCAGTGGTTATTCCATTTCATGATATTTGTCTGGATTTAGATTGGAAGTCTGAAAGATAATTTAAATAAACATATATATATATTTATTAGACCTTTCCTAGGGCACAGAGATACCTAGTGTATGTGATTCAGTTTAATAGAAGATACTGCTGCTCTTCGTAAATCTTGCTTTAGAAATATCATGACTAAGTAGAATTAGTACTTTATTTAAACTCATCCTAATTTTGTACTTGATAGAACCAAGTTAAATGATACTGAAAAAAAACAACCCTAGAAAAACACACTAGAAGAAATCATACTATGTTCAGAAGAATGTCTTTTTTTCTAATCAGTGAAACCAACAAAGTCATCTCCTGGCTTTTCATGTAAAGAAATCTTCTTTTCCAGTCAGAAAGTTTTAAGGGTGGGCTCTCCTTTTCTAAAACCACCATGTCCCCCCAGCAATTACACTAAGATGATTGCTGCCAGCACAGTTGGAAAGACTCACTGTGCAGGGAAATCTGGCTTAACTCTGGTGGGATAAGTTTAGACTCTCCCTTTCTTTGTATTTTCTACTGCCAGTTTTGGGGCTTCCCCATGCAGCTTGATACCTTCCGGGAGCCTTGCTTTTTTGGTTTCTAATCCTCTCAGAGCTTGGAGAAGCTGGCGTTTTTGCCAGCCACATGGAAAATGCTGTGTGGAAGAACATCTAAAGGACAGGCTTTTAGAGCCAACACCCTGTTGCAGATTTAGCTCTAGGTGATTAATTCTTACCCTACAGATGTAAATTATTTCATATCCCATTTATATCACATTAGGGCCTAGTCTGAAAGCAGTGTCTCATACTTGCTAAATGTCCTGGGCTACACTTGTTTTGTATGTGTTTCCAAAAGGGGGTTTCTAGATTTCTATCTATCTATCTATCTATCTATCTATCTATCTATCTATCTATCTATCTATCTATCTATCTATCTATCTATCCCTCTCAAACATTTGTGTGGGCTAACATAAAAAGTGAGTACAAGAAAGAAGTCTACGCTGACAAACAGGAGATCCAGCTTGAGGCTGCACACATCTCACTAGTAGTCAAGAAACGTTGTCAGTTCCAAATGGGGATGTGAAATCACTCTGAAACAGAACAAACAGAACCTCAGCAGCTCTGGGAAGACACATTAGTTATTTTTTAGTCAGTTATTTTTTCCAAATTAAAAGCACGGGAAGGATGGGGTTCCATGCTAAGCAGGCATGGCATGTGAGGATGTGTGTGAATGTGAATGTGAGGAGTGGACTCCAACAGCCATGTCCTTCTCTGGCAGGCACTGAGATGCTGAGCATTGCTGTGTCAGGTCCCTCTGTGTCTCCGGCAGTAGATGTCCAGTTCAATACTGTATTGAACAGTGGAAGAGCAAAGCAGAGGACTCCCAGTCCCAGGACTGCTGCTGCTCTCTGGGAGGGCTCCTGTCCCACCATGCAGCTCCATGGATATTCTCCCTTGGCTTGAATTTGTATTTCAGTTGTCACTTGAGAAGATTGCAACTGAATTACTCTGTTATCTCCCCACAAAAAGAATCCAACAAGAGGACAATTTGTCCTCTTGCAGGTCCTTCTGTCCTCTGGATGCATACCTTAACCTCCTCATGCCCCTGTGAAAGAGAGTTAATTATATCTCTCTTCCCTTGCCCTCTCCAGCTGAAAGATGTGTCTCCTTAAGACAAGGACTGCCCCTTGCAGAAACAGATTTGTGCTTAACACCAGTTTCGTTCAGGTATCACTCAGATATTTGTAATGCAATAGTTCTGGCAAAGTGGCACTGGCCCATTCATAGGCTCTGCACAGAACAGGTAATATTCATGATTTAACTAAACCACCTCAGGAAGCAAGATCAGAAATTGCATCTGCAGAATATACAGAAACCCACTCACAGAAACTCTGGCATGCCCAGTTATAGGAGCTTGGTGCTTAAAACAACCCAAAATTCAGTGGGCCCTTTAGAAGGTGTTATTATTTAAGATACTCCTACAGCAAAGGACAGGTATGCACAGTGATTTACAAAAGAATACAGACATGACCCTTGGGGATTTGTTATCTGGGTTAGAAACGACACCAGATAATTGAGGAAAAGATGACTACATGCAAATGGCAGTGCAGATTGATTTTTATAGAGGTGCTCTTCAACACAGTACAATTGTGTCAGACCACTGAGATGATTTAAGTTAATTAAAATACTGACCCAGCAAAAAGTTGACTGAGAAGGTCTGATTCTGCATAGTAGTGGATTTTTAATATTTGTGAGTATAATAGAAGGAATGACAGAGTATTTGTGAAAAGGGGTTCACCACAAAGTGAAATACAGTCACAAAATCACAGAATAACATAGATCGTTAGGATCCTACCTTGAGTGCATTCATTCTGAACTGATTCACTCACAGAAGACTCAAGCCTCTAAAACCTATTCATGTGAAAATCTCAGTGGTTATGGTAGCCACCTGCTCTGCTCTTGTACCTCATTAAAAAGAGCGTGAAGTTGATTTGAAAGCAAATGTACTTTAAAAATGTGGTTGGTAGTACTGTCCTTTGTTTTCTTCTCAGGTTCTTCAGAGTGGAGGTTTCTTTTCTGCTTGTTTTTTCCTTCTGTTTTTTATTATGTGGCAAGCACCTTTTCTACTTCTTAAATCCTAGTGGACAATGTTTCCCTTGCTGAGCACCACACAGGTACCTCAGAAATCTTTAACAGGCCTTACTATAGTGCAAGAATACTATCAAGTGCAAACCTAAAAAGAAAGATAAAGATACGTGCCCACATAGTTATAGATTCCCTTCCCTTTTCCCTAAATATTGGACTTATTTTACTCTGTGAAACGTCCTTTAAAAGGCAGATTGTAATGCGTTATCAAATCCTACATAAGAATTGTTGCTAGCAGGTTGAGGCAGTCGAATCATTAGAATAGAATAGAATAGAATAGAATAGAATAGAATAGAATAGAATAGAATAGAATAGAATAGAATAGAATAGAATAAGAATAAGAATTAGAATTAGAATAGAATAGAATAGAATAGAATAGAATAGAATAGAATAGAATAGAATAGAATAGAATAGAATAGAAAGTATAACACATCTTGTTCCTCACAAACCTTTTTAATTTAAGGACATTGGTATACTTTGGAACACAGTTTCTCTGGGATGCCTTCAGGATTCCATCTTTTCTGGCAAGGGGTGCAAAGAACTCTTTTAAACCTCAGTACACTTCAAGATGTCTCCAGCTGAGCTTTCACATACTATGACATATCAAACCTCTTGTCATTGCTGTAAAGGAAAGGCACCAAACATTCAGCAGGGAGTCACTGAGCGCCACAGTGGGACATCAGCAGGTCCAGAAGGGAACACAAGCAGGAGACGATCTCTCTGCCCCAGCTCTTGCTTCCCACATGCTGCTTTGATAGTATTGGCAGCAGCATTGTGAAAACACAGCCGTCTGTGACACACACAGGCTCCTCTCAAAGGCACGCTGCATCTGGGAACTACCCCCTCGTGCTCCTCAGGCCATGCTCTCGTGCACTCTTTAAATGTGTGCTCAGCACCATGTTCTGATTTAACATTGACAAAAACAAGCAGTGGTGCTTTGGGACCAAAACCCAGTTTCACCGTTTCCTGTAAGAATGGGACATGGTTTGCTTCTTAAGGCTGAGCTGGTACGAAATATTTGTTATGGTAAATATAGTTTTACAGTGGACAGCCCAAAAATTTCATATTTCTCTGGGCATTGCTAAACATCCTTTCAAAGATTACAGCAAACTGACTAACCTCACAGAAACTGTCTCAGAAAACTTCACCAAGGGACACGTTGCCAAAAGAGAGTCAAAGGCACAACAGAATTATGCTCATTGGAACAGAAATGCTGACTATTGTTTAAGGTTGCCAGGACTTAACTGAATAAATTAGGGGGTAAATTAAGTAAAAAATCCCTGTAAATCCTTGGAAGACTCATTACAGAAATCATTGTGGAAAGCCACACCAAGACTTTAGAAAATAACCATAACATTCAAAATATGTTTGGAAAAATGTGAAAAGGAGAGGCAGAGCAAGTACCTCTTTTTAACAGACATGCTTTCAATGTCTATAAAGAGTGACAGCAAGAAGTTGCTATAAGGCTAGTGTGAAATAATTCTGGCTCATATACAGCCCATTCTAAAAGAAGATTTGACAAACCCACATGAGCAACAGAAAACAATCCATTTGACAGAGCAATTCTAAACTGACAGCCAAGATCCTGGCACCTCCAGCCATAAAAACCTAGTGGGAGCCTGGAGATGAAAAATGCTGAGTAAGAGAAGAATCTGTAAATAAACCATTATGTCATATCACTACACATGCTCAGCTTTGAGCTCTGCAATTTTCTCTGTCCTGGCCACGTGCAATTGAAGATAGACACACAGACAGCTTAGGAAGAAGCTGCTGTAATCAACCCTGCTCTAGCTCTAGTTCAACAAAACAGACCTATATGGATGAAACAAAATTAAACAAGACTATTTTAATTAGACTGTAGTAGAAAATAAGGGGTTTAGGGAGGAAAAGTGAAATGAATGAATACTGTAAAGGGAACATTACTGAACATGACCGTCAGCAGGTTCCATCAGACTTGACCAGAAAGTCCTGCCAGTAACAGATACTCAGCCAGTACCAAGTTCATTGTTCAGGAACACTTATGAGCATAGGTGCTACTAAAGGAACCTCACAACCAAGGATGGCTATATCTCCTTTTTTTTT
>WAAG01053384.1:61703-112539 GCA_013390105.1 Tichodroma muraria | reverse complement strand
AAAAAAAAAAAGGAAAAGAAAAAGAAAAAAGTGTAGGACCAATCAGCTTAACTTCAGTAAATGAAAAAATATGGGAACACACCCCCATTTGTAAGCTCATAACTTAGAACAAGGACATGAGTAAGAGTCAACTAGGATCTGTCAAGAGTAAATCACATTAAACCAATCTAATTTCCTTCTTTGGCCACCCAGGGCGTCAGAGGCAGAGCAGAAGGAGTTTATACCATATATCTTGGACTTAAATGGAGCTTTTGACACTGATTCTCACAGTGTCACACAATTCTCACCCCACATGGGTACAGACCATCTGGAAGACATACTTGGAGGGTAGTTATCAAAATGGAAAGGTGTGATAGGTTTCTTGTGATCTGTGCTGGAGCTGGTACCAGTAAGCATTTTACTCTTGACTTGACCAAGAGAATAAGCTGTGCACGTTGCATTTGTGAATTATATCCTGTTGGGAAGGACTACAAGGAAGCTGGAGGAAGCTGGGGTCAAAATTGAACATGATAATGGACAAGTGATCCAGAAAAGAAGAAAAAGGAGTTAAAGCAAAGAAAGAGGAGGCAATTCAGAAAGGCAAAGATCTGTACGTGGGAATGATCACCCGCACAAATGCAGGATGGGAAACATCTGGTGTGAGAGCAGCTGCACAGAAGACAGCTGGAAGCTGAGTAAGAGTCAAAAGTGTCCTGCTGCTGTGAAACAAGGAATGCTGGCAGGGATTAACAGGACTACAGAATACAAGGCATATGAAGGGCTTCTTCTGCTCTGGCCCCAAGGAGGCAGGACCTCAGCTGGAGCAGCCTGTGACATCTCCAGCACCACTACACCAACCAGCCAGTTGGGAGAGCAGGGACAAGGAGCAGAGCTCTTGGGGGTGCTGGGCAAGAACTGATGGTGCAACACATCTGGGAAGGGGTGGAAATCTTTACATATTTCAAGGCTGCTGCTAGAAGGAGGAATAACCTGCTCTTGGCAGCTCTAGAGAAAGAAGCAGCAGGTTTGCACTCAGAAAGACAAGTTTCAGGTTAATATTAGTGAAATACATACCAGTAGGGATCCTGAGCTACTGGACTAGACCCTGGAACTTCCTCTACTGGACATCCTTAAGAACAGGAAGAATAAAAGCTGTTGTGAGGAGCAGCTGTCTTATTAGTATCAGGGTTGACAGACGAGACCCTTCAGAGTTTCCTGCTCTCCTGCCTTACTTTTTCTGCCTGTACAAAGAAGTGGTTTCAGTGGCCTTTAGTTCTGACATGTAGCACTGGGTACAGAAAGTTATAGGGACAGAGAAATTAAATTAAATTAGTCCTTTTTATAAACCAAGAAGCTCGAAGTTAATTACACTGAAAATGCAAATAAAGGATCTGCTCCAGACAGTGAGAAAACTCCCTTTGACTGGTATTGCCCTTGGATCAAACCCAAAAAGAAGAGCCTGCACTATCTCCCTTGAGAATTGTTAATATATGTGTTGAATAAAATACAAAATTACAAAGGAAATAAACTTGTCTGTAAAAGTCTTCATCCAACACTAATTAGGGTGCTGTTGTCTGAGTTTTAGTTTACTCATCTAGATGTATCTATTGTCTTTTGCCATAAAAAATGACTCAATCTCTCATCTGCTTACCAGACTTGTTGAAAAGGGTAGGTTTGTCAAAAAAATTTTAGTTCTGCTGTGGTTCATTTCTTTTTCCCATTGACCTATGTTTGTAGTGTGTCATATAGTCAATCTGATGTCTTGTGTAAGTGCATGAAGAATTTGTTCAGTTCAACAACAGTATGTAGTACTTTTTTCTATCACTGCTGATGCAAGATCTAGGAAATTACTGGTCAAGCTCTGTATGTTCTGCAGTTCAATATTTCAAGTTAAATTACAGTTCTAATAGCTGACATGCAGTGGCAGCTTTATTCATCTAGCTGCTGGTATGAGTCATTTCAGGTGCAATAGTAGAATTCTCTTCTAGACATTCAGACAAATAGATGTCTTGCAAATAGCTATGGAACAGTTAAATCTTTAACCCTGTGCTCGCAGCTGAATAATTGAATATGTATTCAGCCTATGTGATTCTCAGCTGACTGTGGCTCTGGTAAACTACAGCGATTGTGGAACTTGTAAGAACTTCCACATCAAACCATACTAAGTTTAGTGCTCAGTTAGAAGTCTAAAACTTATTCAGAAATGACATCTAAATGAGGGGTAAAATATAGGCTGCTCCATGACTCCAGTAGCAGATAAAGGCTCCTCTCTGCCTATCTGCTGGAAGACACACACTGAGGAATCAGTGGTCCAGTATCTGTCTGTCTGAGCAGCAGCTGTCTGCACTGCTGGCTACTAGAGCACTTTTAAAGTACAGCCCTCTGTTAGGATGCAAACCAACTCAAGAAAATGGCTAAAGAAAGTAACTCAGATTGGCAAACCACAGACTCCTCTGATGGCCTGGCAGATTGCTAAAGTGGTCTTGAACACCTTCACCAAAGAAAAGATGCTTATTTTAATTAATACTGGCACTCATCCCCTTTTGGAGTCATTAGATCAGACAGTTATCAGATCAGATGGTTACTAGTTCATGTTACTCGTGAAACAACCCTTCTATGCTTTGGGAATAAAGTCAGAACTGTCATCTTTGACACCAAGGCAGGCATTTCTAACAGAGAAATGGGTGAATCCAAGTGTTTCAATAAAAGCCAAAGCAGTGTCTTTTTCACCAAAATAAAAATCTCAGCAGAATTATTCTGGTTTATCTGACAGAAAACTTTGGAATTCAGACAAGAATTTTTCTTCTGAGACTGAGAAACTGAGTGTATACAGTGCCAAATAACTAGATAATCAGGATACTCACTGGAAAGAGAAAAATCTAGCCCCAAATTTGGGACTAAAAATCCCAAATCTGCTGCTACTTATGTCTTCATTTCATGAACATTTCTGGAAAGACTTGTCTCCTTTTTGTTGCAGACTAAGAATATTTTTGAAATCTCAGAAAATTCCATAAAATGAGATTATTGTTCTCTGTTAAGGTATCAGCAATCATTACTTAAATATTTTTAGCTGCCCAACAACGACTTGCTTAGGACTGATTCCAAGTGATGACATGCTAATGGAAAGCTTTGTGTACAGCAGACATTATCTGAGCACAGAGGTTCCCCTCCCTCCCCCATCAGCAGTTTCTGATGGACTCCACTGATCCTGGGACCTTAGTGAACTGTTCAGGAACACAAGGAAAGAGTTAGAATGTCCTCTAGTTAAAAAAAAGCTGATCCCCCAAAACCTTAGTTCTTATCAGGACAACTTAACTTGTTGATTTCTGAGACCTTTTTCTAGAGCTGCATTGAATTAAGAGAGTCAGTGTGCTTTCCATTTGATATTTTCCCACGACTTGAGAAAATTCCATCACTGCTATAGCTCTCAAATGGATATAGGAAAGATATTTTCTTTTATTGTTGATGGTAGTCAGGGGTATAATTGGAAAGAGAGAGAGACAGAGAGAAAGGAAGATAAAGACATGATTTTCTTTCATTTTATAAAATTAATCAAGGGAAGCAACGGGTGAAAATTTACAAAGAAGTCACAGACACAGTGGCCATAATAAAATGTCTTATCATGTATCTGGAGACATAGGGAATATATTGAGCTTAAACACAAAATATGAGCAACTAAATCACTAAATCTCTGAATAAATCTACTGAACTGTAGGTCACAGATGCTATGCTCCCTCACAGGAATAAGTTTCTTCTTGTTAATAAGCTTTTCTACGTGTACTTCAGAGGTATCTCACCAAAAATTTCCCTGGGCCTGATTTTGCATTGCTGTTTGCCCTCGTCCTGAAGAAAAGTAAACTGTATCCATATACATAGCATCCATTACATCTCATACTTCCAATATTTCAATTTATAGATTAGAAATAGAATTTTTTAAAAAGAAGAAAGGAAGAAATCCTGCAAGTCAACAGAACACATTTAAAGACAAGAGCCCCAGACTTGAATTCAGCTGACAAGCGAAGAGGAGAGGAGGGAATATCAGCAGGTGAAGATCACACTAGGGTCTAGAACAGTGCTTCCATAACTGTTTTGGATTGCTATCAACCCTCAGAATTTCTTACGGACCACCAGGCGTCGTTATCATCAAACCTTTAATTGAAAACACCATTTAAAATAGCTTTTAATACGGCTCTGTGGATTAGCTGTGAACCCTTTGCCGTGGCCTCCTGGACCACCAGTGCTCTGCGGACCAGGGTTTGGGAAGCACTGAACCAGACTGCACACATCGCACACACCCCTGTGCCTGAAAGCAGAGGCAGCCCTGCAACTGCACCACCCACTCAAATAATGCACATGTCACTTCAACCTTCTTGGCAGCTGAAGAACACAGAACCCTTTTGTGTTTTCCCCTACCTGAAGTTTCTTTTTTTATCTCTTTGGAGAAACAAGCGAGTGGTGCCAAACGTCGGTTTCTGGTTGTTTCTTGCAGGATCTTCCTCATATCTTGCAATGATGAAATCTTTCAGGAAGCTGTCTATGAAAGCAAGAAATATAAATCCCCCCATACTGTGGAGTTATCATTCCAGAATAGCTATGAGATCTATGAATCCAAAAATTAAAAAAATTAAAACTAACTTCTAAGTCGGTTTTTGTTTTTTCCTCCTCTGGAAAATGTGTTCCTTTTTTTTCCTTCCCAAATCCACTAATGATGCTAGAGCTCTGTGTGTGGTCATTAAAGCATTTCAGCAACTTTCTGCAAATTCTTTACAGTTATTCTTTGACTGCAGCGCTACAGGGTTGTCTGTTTATTACCAGAGAAACACACGGAGGAAAGCACTGAAAAGGGAACTTATAGGGAAAGCTCAGTGAAGGGAACTTCTGGGGAAAGCTCTGAGAAGGGAACTTGTGGGGAAGCGTTATAAAAAAGAGCAGCAAAACAGCACGGTCCAGCCCTGGGTGAAGTCGGTGACGGAGCGTGGTCTCACATGGGAGCAGGGATGGGCTCCAGCTTCCCCTCCCATCATTCTGCCTCCCTGCACCTCACAGGCTCCTCAGCCAATCAGTACAGAAACGGGCCCTATTCACTTCTCCTCACATCCTGTTACATGGAACTGGCAATCAGGGACCTCCCCAAGTAGCAGCATCACAGAAGAAAAGAAAACACAACTCCTTTTCTAAAACAGTTTTTTTTTTTCAATAAGCCTGTGCTTCCATGACAGTATCTCACCTACTTTGAAGAGAAAATAGTGCTGTCACAGCACTTCTATGCCCTTTGTATGCTCAATAGCCATGGTAATGCAGAGGTTTGACTCAGAGTGGGGGTGGAAAAGGGTCACTTCAGCAAAATTAATGCACAGGAGAAGTCTGTGAGTGAAAGGGGCAACCTCTACCTTGAAAGAAAATGAAACCCACCCAGTTCTTGTCTCTGTAGGTCTCTCTTGCAGTACTTTACACTCAGCATCACTAATGGATGCTACTGGAGCATTTATAAAGTTAGACCAATAATCAGCCCCATTTGTGTCCTGGGTTTTTGGTTTGTTTTTTTGTTATTGTTGTTGTCTGAACAGTTCTCTTTTTCCATGCAGTGCCAATGCTTAGCGGTAGCTATCAACTCACTTTTTATTCATCTGAAACAGATAAAGTACAGCTTGCAAACCTGACTAGACAGTGTGAAAACAAATCTTGTGGCCTCACCTCACCACGGCCCAGGTCCATTGCCAAGTTCCCCTCTGGTGAAGGGGTTTACGTGGGACTATCACATGGCTGCATACCTGGGGTAATATGCCCGAGCTGAGCCAAGTGTTTTAAGCATGTGTGGAATTCTGTAAGATGAGAAATCCGCACTGAGGAGCAAAGCCCTCCTCACGTTGCTGCCTGACCCCCTCGCTGTAGATAATGTGTGTGCTTTCTTTAGTAAGTACGTGCTGCCTTTCTGCCAACCCATCAGCTTTTGGCTTCTCTCCACAGGAAGCAGGGAAGCTGCGTTCACCTATGCCATTACTGCTGCCGGGGTTGCACACGCTGTCACGGCCGCCTGCAGCCAGGGCAACCTCAGCAATTGTGGCTGTGACCGAGAGAAACAGGGCTACTACAACCAGGAGGAGGGCTGGAAGTGGGGAGGCTGCTCTGCGGATATCAGATACGGCATTGAGTTCTCCCGGAGGTTTGTTGATGCCCGAGAAATCAAAAAGAATGCACGGAGGCTGATGAACTTGCACAACAATGAGGCTGGAAGAAAGGTATTCCAGAAAGGACAGGGGATGGGGACGTGTGTGCTGGAGGACGGGGGGAGGCTGGCTCGGTGGCAGGAGGCATTCCCTGAGAACTTACCCCTCACTCTGATGTTACCCCCCACCCACATCAAGTCACCGGATGGCATCTATTGTTCACCTTTTTTTTTGTTGTTGTTGTTTCTTTTTATTCAGATCTGGCCAGGTGTTATAGGTACTCCTGTAAAAATTTCTGCTTCCTAAGCTTTCTTTCCAGCTCCACCCCCCACCGATAGCAGGGAGGACCTTGCTGGATCTGTTTGGCATAATGATAAATCACTGCTTTTCATCCAATTTGCAAAAAATCTAGTGAGGGATGTCGGGGCTTGTGATGGGGCAGAACTGGGCTGTCTCAATTGCTCAGCTTCCACAGCACTTCCAGATATTTGTTCCAGCGAAAGCCAAATCACTTATTTGACCCCAGCTCTAATGAAATACACAAAGCAGCACACAATGCACTGAGCAGATGCACAACTGTCTCTTTGTAGCTACAAAGAGCTGCATAAGAAGAAACAGCTTCATGTCTACAAACATGACTGAATTGCTTGTCATGGAAACAATAAACATCCTGGAGCTACCTTGATTTATGTTCACCAACAATCCTCATAGCTCTCAAAGCTTGTCCTTTAAAAAGTGTAACAAATCTTTCTGCATCATATATATGCATCATATATACTTACCTCAGGAGAGATCATAGCCTTCAAAGTGTTTTCCCCCAGGAAAAGCCCTCCACTCCAGTTGCAGAAAAATCCAATATACCACAATATAGCATTCCAATAAAATCCTCCTCCTCTGATCCCCAAAGTAAGACTGAATTTTCCTCCTCTAAAACCATGTGTGCTTTCAGTCCTGCACTGAGCACAGGGCAGAGAGAGTAGAATTGGTGGTGACAGAAGCAGTGCAATTATCTTAGTGCCTGGGTCTTGCTTATTAGCACGGTTGCATTGGCCATGCACTGAAACTGAAGGTTCTGTATGGGCAGGAGTTCACTGGGATGGAAATACTACATAAATTCAGTGTGGTGAGAGAGGCATAATCTCAAGTGTAGAGACAGGATTGGTACTTCAGTGATAGTTCACACTGAGGTCTTCAGATGTGCAGGAGAAAGCTGACTGAAGAGCCAAACAGAAAAGCAGCCTCGAGGGGCACAGTCCTCTTTCCTAAAAACTGCTGCCATGGGCATAAAAGAACTTCATTCAGGAGATGACCACCACAGTGGAAGACCAGCTCCAGGTCTGATCGCTTCACTTAGGCTGGGAATTTCAGCTCAGCATCATGAATTGTGTTTGGAGGCAAAAGAAGATGGAAGTCAACTCTTAAACTTGCCAGGGAGAGTTTATTACTGCTAGATGCATTATCATCCCTGCTTCAACTGGCATCCTCTGTGGTGTGTGCTGTGCCACCCCTGCGGAGATCCAGATGCAGGTCCTGCTTGGAGCATGTCACAGTCTGGGTGTGAAAGAGGGACAAAAGAGCAAAAGCACATACTGAGATGGAGAACAGTGAAATCCCGAGGACAGAAAGAGCTCATTGTGTGAACCAGACACTGATCATGGGTCCCCCAATACTTAATTCAGCCCAGTAATCACTAGACCACATTGCTGATTCTTACTAAGCACATTGTATTCTACTTTTCATCAGAATTTCATAAGCAGAGGGACATAAGCAAAGAAATGCATGTTTTTACAGATACTTCTGGTAGCAGCATTCATGCAAATAAATTTTGTTTAGCAATTCTAACACTTTTTTTGCTGTAATACTGACAATATATTTTTCCAATTTTTAAAATATAAATAGTATTTTGGAATTCATTAACATTTTTGTTGCTGGCATTTTTCAGTAGTTATTTATACCCATAGCTATCCATTAAGTCATTGTATTGCTTTCAAAAAAGCAATAAAATGCTTTTTTTAAAAGGTAAGAATGACTGAAAGGATTTGGTGTAGTTTTCTGGTTTTAAGTATAATCCATCAAATCCAGAGGAATGTGCTAATATAAAAGATGGTTTTGGGGGTCATGTTTAGAAGTAATGTTGGTGTATGATATATATTCCCATTAATTGAATATTCAGAGCTGTACAGTAAATAATATTTGGTTCTTCTGGGATAATTTGCTATTTGTATAAATGAGACATTTTGAATTCAAGACTGACTGAAACTTAAGGTTAGAACAAAACTCTCGAACCTAGGACATGCTTTCTGTGTTCCTGGGTTGGACCTTTGCAAAAAGCACAGAGTTTTCTGCAATTTCAGTGTGAAATCACTAGTTCCTCTTGAGAATCCAGGCAAACTTGAAATCTGACCTACATTCACCTGAAATCTGGCAGCTTTGGGGGACCTCGGTAAACCTGGACTGGACTGTGAGCCTGACACAAAATCTGAAACCAGAAGATTTTGCTTATGCATGAGCATCATTCTTACATAGCCCACATGGTCCTTGCTCACACTCAAGTCAGAAATCACAGAATGGGTGAGGTTGGAAGGGTCCAACCCCTCTGCTCAACCAGGATCCCCTAGACCATGTTACTCAGGATTGTGTCCAGATGGTTTTTGAGTGTGTCAAGAGAAGGAGACTCCCCACCCTCTCTGGACAATCTGTTCAGGGCTGGGCACTGCCCAGGGCAGAAGTTCTGCCTCCTGCCCAGGTGGCAGTTCCTGGGCTCAGCCCTGCCCGTGGCTCTGGTGCCATTGCTGGGCCCCGGAGCAGAGCCTGGGCCCTGCTCGGAGCCCTCCCTGCTCACAGGGACACCCAGGGCTGAGGGCCCCTCTCAGCTGGGGCTCCTCTCCAGGCTGCACAGCCCCAGCTGCTGCAGCTCCCTCGCTCCACACAGGATACTGAAATCCATGATCTTGTGGTCACTACGGCTGCCCCCAACCTTCCTGTCCCCAAAAAGACCTTCCTTGTTTGTTAGAGCAAGGTCCAGCAGCACGCTTCCCTCACTGGCTCCTAAATTTGCCTGGCTACAACACTGAACCTCCACCTTTCTCCTTTTCCCTCCCAAAATTCTCACAACACAACTGGGAAATGCTTGTACTGCTCTGAGAATGCCTTGACAGTGCCCTCCTGCTGATCTGTATGCAGCTTGTCTTAAAGTTTGGGAACACTTTGGAGCCAAGCTTCTGGTTCATGACTGCTCTTATAAAGAACCAAAGTACGGATATTTTATCCGTGTTATGAATAGGAAGAAAAGATAAGAAGGAAAATACAGGCAACCCAGTTTATTTTTTTAATTCCTTCATTGCTTTAATCCTTATTATTCATTAATTAATCCAATTAATTCCTTAATTGCTTAATTGCAAGGTCTCAAATATTTTCAAGTAAGGTATTTCCAACCTTAGAGTGGCGATGGACAGTAAAGACAGTAAAGAAGTATATGCTTTCGTAGCTTCCTACAGAGATTTCACAGCACTTTCACCATTTAAAAAACCCTGCATCCACATCTGTAATGGTAAGGCTTGCAGTCCTTTTTTAGTCATACCAAATTGGTTTTTTGCATTAGCTAAGAAGAGCAACGTTTAGCCAACAAATGCACTACCTTTCTTTTAGTCTTTGAATCTCAGAACCTTCTAAGACAGAAACATGAGGAAAAAAGGACACAAAGAGCTCCTAACCCCACATACAGCTGTTTCCAGCTTGCTCTGAAGTCAGTGGTAGGCCCTTGATGACCTCACTAGACATCTAGGAGGTTCATTGCTAGGATCATTAGTCAAGACTCTGGCCACCAGTTTTGCCCCCCAAACAATTATTTGAATGTTCTCTTATAGCACCACAAGGACTTTCCCATGTGCTCTCAGAAATCTTGCCCATTCTCAATCTCTCCCAGCACTTGTCCCACCCATGCCTGGGTGTCAGAGGGGTTTGTAAGCACAGCAGTATGGCTCTAATATTTTGCCTTCATTGGGATGCTCTCAAAAGCTGGCCTGCTGGTATTTCAGTGTTGCTAAAAACAGAGCCCAGAGAAAAAACAGGGCCCAGAGAAATTTTTCTTTGTGGAACAAGCAGCATACTGTAAAAATAATTGCACAAACTTTGCAAACAGATGAGGGAAAAAACAGTCTTGAGGGGTCTTTTACTTGAGTCTGGGGCTGAGATGTTCAATATAACCCTCTAACAAATTATCTCCTTGGAAAAAAAGACATTTAGGCTTCTCAAGGAATTTCTGATGACTGTGGAATGAATGACTCCCCTAATTGCCCCCCACTGCATCCCGTACAGCTCTGCATTGAATTTCTAAGAATTGCTTCAGCTAATTGCAGGTTTGCAAAGTTTCTGGTAAACTTGCAATAAATAGCACCAGTGACAAAATCATAATCTTGCCATTGGTCTAATTTGGAGCAAATAAATGCTCAGAGATTCTTGGTGACAGAAGACTCTCCTGATGGAAGATTTGTGCTTCAAAAGAAAGAGCAGAGGAACAAACTTTCCTGTCAGTTTCTAAACATCTGCTGTGATTCGGGATGGAAAGTACGAGTGCAGTAAATGAAAACAAGCCCCCAGAGGAGGACTAGTGTAAGCTGGACACAAATGTTACTGAAAGAAGGTTTTGTTGCAAATCTGAAAGATTACAGAGAAATCTGTGGGCAAAACTTTGACAGAGAAATGAAAAATTAAATACCAACAATCCAAGCCAGCTTTGATGCTGTTTTATGAGACAGCCTTCTACCATGTATTTTTAGAAATAAGTATTTTTATTCTGGGATAAAGGAACTTGGAGCAACATCTAGGAGCACACATCATTAAGCTTAACTTTTTGTTGAAAGCTTCAAAACAATGACCGTCTCTCACGGGGAATGTCATTTATAAAAATGGAGGTTTCTGTTTGTTTTTACGGGGTGAGTTAAAAGAACAAACTGACAAATTGGTAGCGGATTGCAGCTTTTACCGAAAAGTAGAAATGTTTCTAACAGTTTATCAATCAATTAGGCTCTTACAATAGACAGTGACTGTGGTTATGTGGAGAAAAACTGGCCCTTCCAGAAACACTCATCACAGTGACTGCCAGCAGCTCAGCCTGACACCATCCCAGTATTTACTCCTTTGTAACAGCAATGGGCTTTTCCTGAAGCTTTTTTTGGAATGCCGGGAAGATGACAACAGCTTATTTTACATATGAAACAATAAGAGTGTGGGGAAAAATAATTCAGGCTCTCTTCAGAGGAGATTTTTCAATTGATTTTTCTAAGCCATGGCTTTTTCTCACAGTTTCTGGTGCAANTATATTATATTTACATATACAGACATAAATATATGTAGTGTATGTGCACATAATTATAGATATTTATACATATTCGTGTGCATTGTCTGTGCATTATGTGAGGCAGTGTTAGCTCCCTCCACCTCACGTGAAGCATTGTAATTAATCAGCTCATTCCTGCAAGATGCACAGTGCCCAATATGCTGCAGACTGCCCACACTGTCACCTGACAGTATATAAAGACAAGAAGCAATGCCCAGGAAAAGACTCTGAATGAAATCTTCTGAAGTCCCAGCAGAGGCTGAATCCCAGTTTCAAATGTGAATGGCAACTAATTTCATGCTCTTATAAGCCTAAAATATTCTTTAAAATGTGACTTTGTTTCCTAAGTCATTTCAGGGCTGCAAAGAATGTTACTTTCCAGGTTTTACAGCCTCGAGTCCATCATTTGCTGAAAGTTTCTTTCTCTAAAAGTGACAAATTATTTCGCTCCACATCCCTTGTGAGACCACTCATGAAAGAAAAGCTTTCGATAGTTGTGCTTCATGCCGTACTTTCCACCCTCCCACTTAAGGTGATTTGCAGATGGTTACATAAATCCAATTTCAAAAATTTTGGTGTTACAGCTTGGGTGGGTTAGATGGATAACTAAGGGCTTGTCCATATGTCCTGAATATGCAAGCTTTGGCTCAGAATCTCATGAGGATAGATGTCCTGCTACCAGTTGGGCTGGATTTGTTAGCTTATTTTTTTTCTTCCAGAAACACACCCTTAACACAGACTGCCAACAGCTACATCTGGTGCTACCCTACTTTTTGAACAATTTGCTTTAAAATTAGAGGGGAGAATAGCCAAATATTTCAGGACTTGCTAAATGGTTTTATTCAAGAAATGTGCATGCCCATGCATACCATGTAATGCATGCAAGGCATGTATCAAAGAGCTAGTGAAATATCACTGCAGGACCTCAAACCTGACACATCTGTTCTGCCCGACAGAATAAAACTACGAGTGAAATATTTTTAACTATTTCAGGTGATATTTTACTTTTAAGGTTGACAATAAATTCCATAGGAAAGAGAGTGGAACACTTGCTTCGAGGATGATTGAGGGGATGCCTCTGAAGGAAATTTTTTTGCGACACTTCACTGTAAAAATAATATTCAGAATGTTTTAACCAATTGCAGCAGTTTATTGCTCAAACAGCTATTTTCTCCTCTCCTAGAAAGCAGAGAAGAAACACTGCTGGATTAGACTGTTGTAACAGTAGGGACACCCATCCAATGGGCAGCAGGTCCCAAAATGCCGGGTTAATTTTCCGGGTAGCCATGAGGAGAACTTGCAAAAAGAGTGCAGTGGGCCTTCCTCAGCTCTTTCAAGTTATTAAGTGGGGACACTGTGGAAGAGGGTGCCTCACCTAGGGAGGCAAGTGGAGGGCAGGAGGAGGTGAATTGGTACTTCCTGGCACCCCTGTTGGTCCCCAGTCCTGCTCAGCTCTGGCCAGTGGCAGGGGAAAACCACCTCATGCTGTGCGTGGACCTGCTGCAAAGCAGAGGCTCCCTGCTCCCATTAAACTAAACAATGAGAAAAACAGGGACATGACAAGAGGAGTAAACACGGTAACTCAGTTCCTCGGTCCACATCCCACAGAATCTGAATACTGCCGTGATGCTTGATGGAAGAGCTTCACAGAGGAGCGGAAAGGAAACCATGCAGCTTATTCCCCTCCTGCTGGCTCCATGCTCCCTCTTCACAGGGCTGAGCACAACCCAAGGAGACACACCATGAGCTGCTCAATTTTGTGATCTGCTATTAACAAGGAATAATTTCCGGACATTAGTATTAGAAGAGTAACATTACAACCTTACTATAAAGACATTAGATCTTAGTTACACCCCTTCCTATCCAAGATAAAAAACCAAACCCAAACAAACTGAGCAATTCCCAGATGGGTCCAGGAGATCAGCATTTTGTCAGCAGTGGTGGGCTCCAGGCTGCCCTGAGACTTGGGTTAGCCAGTGCCCACACATCATCAGCAAGCCCTCAGCTCTCGTGGCTGCATGAGCATCAAAGTGGTGACATCTTGTGACCAGAATCCGTCTCTTTTGGTAGTTGTTACCCAAAACAAAAGTCGATCACTTGCATATTTGATGAGGCAAAACTGATCAAGTATTTTATTTCTTTTTGATACTTCAAAAGTATCAAAAAGAAATGAAATATTTTTGGTAGTCAAAAAGTTATATGGATTTTGTTACATTCAGCGCCTGGTCCAACAATGTGCATTTCCATTATGGAAAACAAAAACCAGCAGGGGTAAGCCAAAACACACACACACAAAATAATAAATAAATATATAACTATTGTTTTTACATGCTTTATGCAAATAGAATTTTTACTATGTACAGAAACTGTATCTGATGTTATGCAGCTGGGTCTAGATATGGAACTTGAAAAAATGATTTTCTTTTCATGCATATCATTTTGTTTTATTTTGGTCTTCACAAGTCTTTTTCTACTTAACTGGCAGCAGACAGCCCTCAAATTGCATTTTAAATGAATGATTTATATAGGTATAAAAAGATGTGGGATTAAGAAAGCTTTAACATTATATTTCACAATTCATTTAATGAAGTAGCAGTAGTTAGAAAATTTTACTTGGCAAGATCATAATGGGGTGGGAGTGGGCCTGTATGTGGAAAAGGGACCTGAGGAATGTTCCTATGATTAATCTGAGGCAGCACAGCCCAACGATGGGAATTTGCTCTGGGAGGTAGATCTTGCTGTAAACCATTCAAGATTAGATACGAGGCACTGACATATGACAAATGAAACTGCTGAGAGAGTGGCTCATATGAGCTAATGATTTTCAATCTTTAATTAAGCACCTATCTTGGCATGGTGTCTTAGATTTGAGTCAATAAGTACCTTTCAGGTTCAGGGTCAGAGCTTTGATGGGAATTTTGCTGAGGAAAACTGAGCTGGACAGACTTTTAGGAAGCAAGATGTTAGCTGCTCTTCATTCAGAGCATTGAGCAAACAAGGTCAGATCCGGCCACCTTTGCCAGGTCCCGTGGCACCTCCCTGGCAAGTGGGAAGCTGCTCAAGATAGCACGCAGAGAGGCATTCCTCTGGAGGGCCAGAGCATGCTGGCCTGTCAGCAAGGAAGTGCACTCTGCAGTATCTGGGTGGAAAGAGGGGGAAAAAAATATGTTGCTTAGAATCTGCTTAGTTTGGGCCTTGTATTCCCTGACCTCCAAGTTTTTGGGCACAATTTTTTACCCACAGCTGACTGTGGGCACTCAAATTATAGCATTCAGGAATTTAACTACCTGATGATTGGGCCTCTGCTCAGTGTTGTAACCCCAAGCATTCCACATTCATGAGAGAAGCCTCCAAAAAAATTTAAAAAACCTGAAAGATTGGCTTTAGGAGTATGAATTAATACTTTTTGAAACTTCTGCTTTTTTGAGCCTGCATGGCTTGCATTTGCAAGTCCTCCCACCATCAAAAACAGTGGAAATCTTTGAGAAAACAAAGCAGTGAAATCAGGTTTCTGCTCACCGAAATGAATCACAAAGTTGGACCTTTAGAAAGACAACAGCAAGAAGAAAAAAAACCACCAAGACTTAGGATAAAGTTGCTGGAAATTATACTATAGAGGCTATAAATAATGCATATAAAATATGTAATAATGTATATAAACATAAGCATCTCAACCAAATACACCCAGGCAAACAATTATTATATAGACAGACAGGCATCCATATATAAATATACATTTCCAAAGACATCACCCAGGACACCGAAATGGGTGATGCCTGTATTCCAGGAGCAATGACACTTTCCAGTGTATCAGGGAAGCACATCAGAGGCTCCTCGGGGCAGTACCCACAGTGTTTGAGCCCACAGAAGAGCAAGGAGCCTCATGAATTTCACCTCCTCCCACTCTCTTAGCAAGTTTCTGACTTGGCCTTTTCAACCAAAATGCAGACACCAGAAACACATCTAGAGCAGGACAAAATATGTACACTTCACCAAGATTTAGTGCTAGGGGAGGAGTAGGACTCAGGGGTGACAGATCCCATTGGCAGTGCTTTCCTGGAAATCCTTAGATCCTAGTGCTCTTTGGTGGAGGTGTAGAAGTTGCCTCCGTCCACCTCTTGTTGTGGATTTTGCTGCAGTCCTTACAGCTGCAACTGCATGTTGAGGAAGCTGTAGGAATGGGTTAGTTTCAACAAAACCGAACATTTTTCAGCAATATCAAGCACAACTTCTAAGCATGTTTATGTATATCTACAAACACATCTAAATATCAATAGATGATTTGAACCCAGATTTGTGGAACAGGATTGAAATCTTATTTGGGGGTCTTTGGAAAAGGACCTTCTCCACAGGCCAGAAATGGATACAGAGGAGACCCTGGAGACCCCTAAAATACCCCAGAGTATGCCACAGTGCATCTCTTTCCTCACTGCCTCTGAAACACTGCTGCTGCAGAAGTTGGTAAGTTTTCTATCAGTATGGAAGACAGGAAGGTGATACAGTGCATTCCAGTGCCCACAAAAAACCCAGCTCATTACAGCCTTGCTGGTTTTCTTCTTTTAAAGCAGTTGCAGCTATAGGAATTTCTTCCCCAACTCAGTAAACCTGCTGGGAAACACCTTTTCTGCCTCTGATAGGATAACTTGAGCTTGACCCTGGTAAAGCCTGTGGTTCCAGAAGGTCTAAGGTATGAGCAGACTGAGGTCAGAACTCAGCAGGGCAGCAGCTCCTCCTGAGGAAAGAGGAGGTGCAGGCACTGAGCTCTGCTCTCTGGGACCAGGGACAGACCCCAGGGAACGGCTGGAGCTGTGTCAGGGGAGGTCAGGCCGGGAATCAGGGAAAGGTTCTTCCCGCAGAGGGTGTCGGGCACTGCCCAGGCTCCCCAGGGAATGGTCATGGCCCCCAGGCTGCCAGAGCCCCGGGAGAGTTTGGACAAGGCTCTCAGGGATGCATGCACAGGGTGGGATTTCAGAGTTGTCCTGAGCTGGACTCGAAGGGTCCCATCCAACTCAGGATATTTTATGATTCTTGCGTAGGTTGCTCAGTTATCTTATACTTGCTACCGTATGTTGGTGAGGGAGAATCAAATCCAAATATTCTCTTTAATATTGAAACCCCAGAAATTTGGGGAAAATCAAACCATACAATTTAAGTGAAACTCAAACAACTCAGGAGGGTGCCCTCTATTTGCAGGGATAACCAGATCTGCACTGCTTTTATTTTAAGGCCAGTTTCTGAAGCAGTAAGCATTTTTTACTCCCTCCTACTTCATTATGCCATTGTACTCGGATTTCGGCCCTTTTATCCTTTGCCCATTTCAGTCATGTTCTGGGATCTGCAGCAAAACCACTACAGGAGATGGTCTGCAGCATCAGTAATGCTTTCAGACAAGCTCAGTGGCTCATATTTCTTTGTTAGCATCCCATTGCGAAGGGGAAAGATCAGCTCGCTTTGTTCTTGGGCCTTGATTTTCATAAGCTAATGATGGCTGTGGGTGTAATTATGGTCAGGCTTAAGTGGTAGCGCAAGGGCAGAGAAACAGAGAGGCGCTTCCGTGGGGCTGGCTTCCCTCCGCTGCACACCCGGAGCGGGACGACACCGCTCGCCTTCCCCCCGGGCGCAGCCTGGCCCCGGGGCAGGAGGGATGTGCCAGCCGTGGCACGGCTGGGCTGCAGCAGAAACGGCAGGAGGACAGTGGAGCAGGAGCCTGAGCGCCCACCGGTTTGTGCCCCTTCTGACTCTGAGTTAAAGCCCTCTGGCTGAACCTCCTCTAGAGCAGCAGCGCATTTCTCTTCCGCTCACTGTTGAGCAGGACCCTTCCGTGGATTGCTTTTCCCTCTAATCTTGTGTTATCATTGCCCTGGTGGAAAAAAATGTATTTCTGGCTGATTATTCGCTTAACGGTTGGACTAAAACTGCAATGAGTGCTGCTTTTAAACAGACGTTCTGTGGGTGGAATAGTCCATAAGTTTACCACTGGTGGTATAGGTATAGGTATGTAGGCAAAACCTTTAATTATGCAGTGAATATATAGAATCATAAAATGGTTTGGGTTGAAAGTGACCTTAGAGGTCATCTAGATCCAGCTCCCTGCATGTAGGCTTATTCAGTCACACAATATGTACTGTTCTTTTTAAGTATTCTTTGGTTATTACTTAAAGCAATTAAGCATTTTGAATCTCATGCCACTTAACCCCCAGTCCTGTTGGTTTTTTTCTGTTTTCAAAATTAAAATGATTTGAAGAATTTGAAGTCCCCTGTGGCTCTAAAGAAATGTCTTCTAAAACATGAGTAAATATCCTCCAATATTTGGAAAAAGAATGGGAAAAGAACATTTTCCCAAAAAATGACCAAACACACTATTTCCAGCCAGGTGCCACTTGAATCAAAATGTGTCATGAGCATTCTGATGGGAGGTGAGAAGATTTTTAAGCATGCGTGCAAAAAATTTCTACCAGCAGTAATGAATATTCATATGAACTAAACAGACTGAGGTTTAGGCAGGCTTGCAATATTGTTTTCCTGCAGTAACAATACGCAAATGTCTGTACACGTAGGTTCTTGAAGAGAGAATGAAATTGGAGTGCAAGTGTCATGGAGTTTCAGGTTCCTGTACAACTAAGACCTGCTGGACCACGCTTCCTAAATTCAGAGAGATTGGATATATTTTGAAAGAGAAATACAATGCCGCGGTGCAAGTGGAGGTGGTACGAGCCAGCAGACTGAGACAGCCAACCTTCCTGAAGATCAAGCAGATTAAGAGCTACCAGAAACCCATGGAAACGGATTTGGTGTATATCGAAAAGTCACCCAACTACTGCGAGGAAGATGCTTCCACAGGGAGCGTGGGCACCCAGGGACGACTCTGCAACCGCACCTCTCCCAACGCGGACGGGTGCGACATGATGTGCTGCGGAAGAGGGTACAACACACACCAGTACACCAAGGTGTGGCAATGCAACTGCAAATTCCACTGGTGCTGCTTTGTGAAGTGCAACACGTGCAGCGAGCGGACAGAGGTGTTCACCTGCAAATAACGGCACCGCGCGCGCGCGAGCGGAGCGAGCCGCCGCCAGTGAGGAAAGCGGAGTACAGCAAACAACGACAGCATCATTTTGCACATCTAGTCCTCTTGGGGAAAAGAACCCCAGCCAACACCACAACAACCATTCCCTCCCCGCTACTACTTACACTTCTAAGGATGGTGCATTTTGGCTGGCTGGCTGTTGTAACTGCTTTGGAAACAAGGGCAACAGGATTAAGGTGATGTTGACAACCACATGAAACTTTCTCTCTGTCTCTCTCTCTTTTTTTTTTTTTTTTTTTTAAACTACAATCTGGGTGTTGTAGAGTTCTCTTAGTGTTTTAAATTATACGTATCGGAGAAGCTGATTGCATTGCAGCTCCCATGACATTTAAAAGAAAAAGACACTTCCTCCTATTTTACAGCAACAAAACTGTCTAGCCCTGTGCAAACGAAGACTTTTTTAAGGAAATGAAATCTTCACTGACTAGAACACAGCATTCTCACTGCAAAAACCCCAAAATTTCTAAGAAAGCAGGTAGAGAGAAAACAACTACTAGGGAGCAAAATCTATGGCAGAAATACTCCACTATCAGTTTGGAAAAAAACCCCAACAAACATTCACAAAATTACAGCAGCTGCCAGTGACACTGGAACTCTTTGAATGAACATTAAAAATAATTATTTATGTTTTTAATAGTATCAAAAAATTTTAAGCACTAACGGGTAGCTATGTCTTAATTCTGTACTAAATGTAAACTTATTGGAACTCTGACTTTATGACTTTTGTATTTGGTTCTCCCTAAGTTCTTCAATGCTACTGATCTGTTGTCACTCCATTATTAGAGAGTTCAATTACTGTAGGCCTTAAACAATTGCCAGAACTGAGCGAAAACATCACGTGAAACTTTGGTTACCAATGTTTGATATTGACTTTTCCCACTTGCCTCCTGAATAAGAATGATTTTTTTAGACTCAGGCCTGAGGTGTGGAGCACCCGCTCACAGCTCCTCATAGGGAGTTTTAGGACACAAAGATGTGCTTCAACAAATATCAAAGGTTTTGCTTTGACATTGAATGCACTGGCAGGATCTTCCAGGCATTGTCTTTTCCCTTTAATGGTTGAAAGTTAATATTTCCAAGAGTTTTATAAACCTTATGCTCAGTATGCACTCAGAAGTCAATAAAAGCCTGGCAACTGAGCTCTAGGTTGCTGTAACCTCTGAGCTGTCATGGCTTCATGAGCATATGAAAGCCAAAATTAGGATTAGTCTGTGTCATCATTATTTTAGGGTTGACAATAACCTACCCCCTGGTAAGCACATGAATGTTAAAAGAAAGAATCTCACTTCTTAATAGCACTCAATCCTAATTCCCACACCTTTTCCCTATGAGAGATTTTTAAAACAGCCTCAGATATTTTACTGCTGTAAAATCTAGTGTTTTAACCCCAAGAGCCCAGATATGCCCACTCATAACACAGCCCATCTAACCATGTAATTGTTCCCTTGTCCCAAGGGCCCCTGCCTGATTTTCTGAAAACTTGGATTAAAAATTTCCTTACGTCTGAATATCTGCATTTTTAGCTTTTGTTTCATTTCGTTGCCTATATTGAGGGGCTGCAGAGCCACGAGCCCTCCCCAGCTGACACGGAAGCACTTGTCCATCCACATGGTGCTCTTGGGGCAAGGGGCTGGTGGATTTAAAGCTCCACCAGCTCCCATGCTGGATATGTGAATGAGCCAGAATTACCTCTGTAATTTGCGGACCTGTATTATCAAAGGTAACTATTGATTTGGGGACCTTCATTTGAACACTTGTGAGGATGTGCCTTTCTGTCCCAAGCACTTACCCTTTGAAAATCAGACCCCTTTGATGACTCCCTCACAGAGCAATGCAAAATTGCTTATTTTTTGACATGTTGCTGTTGATTTCTAAATACCAGCCTTGGCATGAATGAGTGCAACCTCACAGAAGTCAACAGGGGCCCCCAAAATACTAGATGAACTCCATGTACTTTAAAGTCCCTTGGATTCATGGGTATTGTTGTTGAATTATAGTGATAATACTGTACTTTCACTACATTCTTGACAGGAAGCAAATAAAGCTCCCAAACACAATAATGCACAGTCTTATGGTACTAGATACTGTAAATATACTAGAATAGTATTTGTTAAGTACAATTGAGGAATCCAATTAAGTTATATTATTGTATATCGTTTAAATGTCTATAGAGTATTTTAAATTATTGCGAACTACACTGCGTTAAAAAAAAAGAAAAAAGGAAAAAAGGTTATATATTGTAACACCAACCACTCCAAAAAGTGGGCCAAAGTGACACTTTCTCTCTTCCTCACCCCTATTTGAAATAGCTCTGTCTGCTACTGTAAGACCACTGTAACAGTCCCATGACTGGGTGAGCAGCCTAGAATGTAATGTTTCAGAGCATCCTACGAAAGCTTTGCTCATGTGGAGGTACAGCATTAAAAAAGGTGCTGTATGGCACAAAGCAGGGGCTGGCAGTGGGAATGCTTGGACTTTGAAATATGTCCCATGGAAAAGCAGTTTTGGTCAGAAAATATACAGAAACACTCCCCAAAATCATGACTTTTAACAAAGGTGTCTGTGAACAGAAGTGGGTTACACACAACTTTTATTTTTAAAAATGTAGTTTGGTGTCAAAGACCTGGGACAATAGAGGTTGGAACACGACCAGCAACATGTGGTTTAACCATACCTTACCCATGACAAAACTCAAAATACTTTATGTTATTAAAGAACTTAAGAGCAAAGATCAATTTGTTTACTATGTTAATGTTTTATGACAAGCAGAAAACAAAAGACGAAATGTGTTTCCATTAAAACTTAATTTTTTCCCCTTCCAGTTCCTTTTCCTCTTATTTGTTCTTTATTTAGGAAAAAAAAAAAAAAAAAAAAGGCAATGAGGTCGTATGAAAAGACCATTTGTGTACAGGCTTTTCCACATGAGAAATGACAGGTGAATTCCAAGTCCTAAGCAGTTTTTGTGTTTCAGGACAAACAGTAATGAACATGACTGTGTGTGGTATCAGCCTCAAGCCATCTACCTACGCCAGTGCTACAGAGAAACCAGCACAAACATTGCTGCTACCAGAGGCTTTAGCTGGCTACAATGAAAAGATGAATTTTTTGGTGGAGGAAAATAAATGTTTTGTGACGGAAATTTGGCATCCAACTCAAAAATGGTGCTTGACCATGAACCTCATATAACAGATAGCAGGGAGGAGTAAGAGCTGTAGAGGAAAGGGTTGAAGACACTGACTTAGGCACTGTACGTGCTCCAGCTTATTCAAGCCAGCTAGGGACACATCTGAAAACCCTACCTGAATCTGAACCTGAAGGATTTTACAGCATTTACCTTGGCTAGAATAGAATACCTTGGCTCAACCTCTTTGATAATGAGAATAGTGTCTTCCTATGCAAAATCTAAAGAAACTGTATGATTTTTGCTGTATTTACCCCTCAGGGAAGATACCCAGATATAGATAGAGCTCTAGTGAAATTCTACATGAACTGAGTCCAAAATAACTTCATTAAAATGAACTAGGTTGGCCTGGGTTTACAGCAGCATAAGCATGCACAGCACTTTATGCACAGATGCCAAAGAAAACACTGCACCTTCTTTCTAATTACATCATGGGAAGCCTGTTAATAGAGCTGCAGGAAGTTTTTATAGCACATGGTAATATTACATTTGTTTCTACTATGACATCTGGAAACTAGATGAAACTCATCAAAAGCTTTGCAAATCTTCTAACAAATCTAAAGCATGTTGTAAGCAGGTCACCTAAAGTTTTAAACGTATTTCCATGGGTTTCTTTCTTAGCTGGAGACTAAAACCCCAAAGTGATACCAAAGGTAACAAATCAAGATCTTCCCTTAGAGCAGCTTTCCCGTGCAAATAATTCAGTGTGGCTTTCACTGTTGAAGGCAAAATTGACATTCAGCAGAAAATGCTTTCTATAAAGATAATTTGCATTCATAGCAATTTTCATAACTGGGCAGAATGACTGCACGTTTCCTTTCCAGCCCTTCAGAGCTTTTGTTGCAGTGACAGTTCCCACAGCGAAGGCGATATAGTAAATGGTGCAGTAAAGACCCAACATTCTTCTCTCCGAGTGATGGCCACATCTTGTTGTGGGATATACACAACAAAAACTATGCCTAAGGAAAAAAAAAAACAACATCAAAGTTGGGAAGGCAGGGGAAGTTTTAAGCAATTTCAGTTTGTGTTACTGATACTGTAAGAAACCTCCTGTGTGCTAAACAAACCGCACTGCAGGCTGAACTTCACCCACAAACCCATTTCCCCTCGAATCCAAAGTCCCTGTCTGTATGTCTACACACTCAGACTTGAACAAGCCTACCCAAAGGTTGGCAGCTATTTCCTTTCTCGTGTTTTATCTGCTATTAGGAGATGGTAGGGGATCATTTCCTGGCAGGGAACATCTATTTGCAAATTTAAAATTTGTATCTCATTTTCAAAATGAAGATTTAGGGCCTCCCCCCCTCCTCACATTCCTGCAGAGCAGATATGTTTGCTTTAGAAGATTTGTTCAGGGAAGAATAGCAGCTCACATAATACATGGTAATTGTTTGCAATGTGTTCCACAGAGCACAAAGAGGGAATAGTACCACTGTAAACTCAAGATCTTTAGTTGTGCTCTTTTTACTAAATCCATATACTAATTATTAGCTGTTCAGGGACCCCAGTGTGAGTCTATTTTGATCCTCCTTTTCAGAAGTTAGTGCTATGAAAGGCCAAAAAATTGAAATATTAAAGTTTGCTTTGTTTCCAGGTTCTCTTATTCTTGATGCAAACAGATCCTTAGATCAATAAAAAATCAGCTTAATGAGGCTTAAACTTGCATAGGTAATAAAAACGATTAAGATATTTGTTTCATAGGCAATCCCAAACAACTGGCAAACCACACCAGACACTGGAAATGTTTGCATTGAAAGCCAGCTGTATGATTAGCCTCTGCCTTCATTTGCCCAGCAATTTAGGGAAAACCCTGCATTTTAGATCCCATACAACTAAAAGGAATTCCCAAGGAGATTACAAGATTTTGATCTTATTGTTTAATTCCTGTGGCTGAGAATGAAAAGGAGCATTCCCTCAGTCTTTGGGTAAAGAGAAACCCAAAGGCATTTTGAAGGCTATTCACACCACTCAACTTAAAAGACCAGAAGACAGGCTAAGGGAAGTGACAGCCTCTCTGCAGTCCCTCTACAATAGGGAGAGCAATCTTGCTCCAGGGGGGGCCTTAGCTCAGCTCCGACAGATCTTCTCCCTTCTTATCTGGAGAGAAACACTAGGAAGAGAACGCTGGATAATTTATCTGCTGAAATTAAACACCAGAAATTGTATCACAGGAATGAATTTCCATTTCCCCTCTACCGTTTTCCTTCGTTACTCTTGGGCACCAATTCTATTTTCCTTAAGTTTTCTTTTAAGTGCAAGCTTTATTATTTTTATATGTTGTGGAACAGATACTCTACTACATCAGTGAAATTTGCTTTTCTTTTGCTTTTGACTGCCACCCTCTCCTCTCTTCCAACCAATCCCCAACTCCTGATTTAATGCATGGACTCTTTCCCCGCAGAAATTATTTCAAAGAGAATTGTTAAAGCCAGACTATTATCCAGTGATGTGATTGAAGTAGTTTCCTACAAAGCATCTTATTTATGAATTTGAGTTCCTCTAAACATATAAGCTGTCCAGAGAACTCTTATTCAAGGGCTGAACATTTAACAGTGTCATGGTACTGGTTGTGGACAATCCTAATGGTTGTCCATGGCAATCCTCTCCTGGTCCTTTCACCAGAGTGGATCCAGGCTGCACTGAAAGGCTGTCATAGCAACCGCATCCCAATTACCTACAAGGATTGCACCTTGCCATTGCACCCAGCTGAGTTCAGCCTCCAGGTTAGGCTTGTTCAAAGGGCAGTGAAATTTAACAGTCATGCATTTTCAGTAGTGCTAGACATAACACAGAATTTTCCATAGTGCTAAACACCATCTCAGCACCTTGCTGAGGTAAGTATTGCATTCTTGTAAGACATAGAAATATACACATAACAGGCCTGGATATCAGGAAAAGGTTCTTCCCCCTGCTTGGGCACTGCCCAGGCTCCCCAGGGAATGGTCACGGCCCCCAGGCTGCCAGAGCCCCGGGAGAGTTTGGACAAGGCTCTCAGGGATGCACAGGGTGGGACTGTCGGGGTGTCTGTGCAGGGCCAGGAGTCAGAGTGGATGATCCTGGTGGGTTCCCTCTAGCTCAGGATATTCCATGATTCTATGATACTTGGAGGAATTAGCACATCCAGAGAGAGGGAGAAAAGGTAGTCTTCAAATTGCATCTTGTATCCCAAATAAAAAGCCTAAAATGCATTATCCATGTATTTACACACACACAGATAAATGAAAATACAGAAAAATACATATGAGTGTGCATATCTGAAAAATACTGACTGCACATAGAACAATTTCTATAAGCTCCATCCTCTATTTTCCCTTTTGAAAGGGAGTGGATTTTGTGGCCTCCTACTGAAATACAGGGATTCAAATTTTTTACATTATCTTCCATAGGCCTGTGTCATCAGCACACAAGAACTTCTCATAAGACCTCCTTTTATTTGTAAGTGTTTTTTTAATTAGTATGTCTCAATGGAAAGCAGAAGGGGAATTGGATCTAGATGATGTTTACAAGCCTTTCCTAACCAAAACTGTTCCGTGATTCTATGATTTTGCAGTTGCTAAAAGGGGATATGTGGGGAACCTCTCCCCCTCCTCCTAGTCAGGAAGAGAAGGCAGCCTAATTTAATTCTAAATCCCTTGCCAAAAGCCCCAGCAAAGGCCAAGAGTAAGGGCTGAGTCCAGATGACCTGGTTTTCAGTCCTATTCCCAGCCCTACCTGCCGTGGTTCCTGCTGCGCACAGGAGCGACAGTTGTGATGAATATACGTTTATTGGCAAGCACCTCACAACCCTTCCTCCTTATCTCTCCCTTTAAAAGATAAGCTACTTAATATTTGCCCCTGGCTGATATCAACAAATGTGTCATGATATGCACTTGATCTGCACCCGTGTTAACCTTTTGAGCAGATGCAGGCACTTTCAGTCAGAAAACCATCACTGGTATGCTCTGTTAGTACGTTTACAGTAATGAGTCAGATAAATGCTTTCTGCTTTTAAAAGGCCAGAAGCAATGCAGCAGGACAGGTTTGTCCACCCACTGCATTTTGTTCCAGCAGTTCTGGCACTGAGCTGCATCTGGGATCAAATAGTCTTAGGAAGCCAACACGCCAAGCTTGAAGAGTAGGGTAATGTAAATATATAATGGCGTGGGAAAAAGTCTTTTGTTTGTTAATATTAGGTGATATAGAATATCTGGTTTTCAGGACAAGGAGCCAGAGAGTTGTTGGATTGTGTTCAACAGTGCCCAGTTGTCCTTTTTTTAGTGCCTAAGTTGCTTTACTCTGTGTGTGTGTGTGCACATGCAGAGGGACTTGAAAAAGATTTACTGAGACAATGCATTAATAAACCTTACTTTTCATGAAAGAAATAAAAGAAGAAGGGGTTAGGGGGGAATATAAGCAACAAGTACCTGGAGATGGGTCGCAGCAGTACGGTAAGAAAATACGTGCTTTGGAAATTCCAGCTCACTACCTAATCCAAACCACTCCTGGAGGAAGGAGGAGGAATGAGGAAGTCAGGCTGTGGTTACCAACTTCTCTGGCTGTGATATCCAGTACATAATTATTACAGGGCTACAGTTCAGCTAGCTTTTGACAAATGAACTACCGAGAGCTTTCTCTGCATGTTTTCTATTCAAGTGTGTTTAGTCATAAATACTTGGTTCTAATGGCATTTTCTTAGCCAAACAGAGCCACTCCTAAGTATTAATGTTCCTGGTATAAGCCTCTGTTCTTTTATTCAAGTTGAAGGTCTTTTTACAGAAGTTGGCTATACTGGACTTTTTTCAGCCACACTAATTTTGGCTAATTACACCCCTAGCACTCTCTCTCTCCAAACCCTTTGCAACAGTTCACAGAGTCTCTGCTGAAATGTTTCCATGAAATAGAAATTATCCCTGAGATACTCAGGGAGTATAAGAGTCGTAAGAGAGTTATAAGGTTAATTTTAGAAAAGGAAAAACATGTAGCGAAAGGACACAGACATCAGGTCAGAACACCAAATTTCTTTGTTCTCAAGCACCTTATTCAAATTCAGCTTCTCTAGTCTTCAGGATCATAAACCAGAAACTCCTGGGTTTGTAATGTTCCCATTAACTTATCCAGAGGTATCCCCATTTTAGAGGTATCTGTAAATATCAACTTTCAGTCCCAAAGACCTGGAAGAGGAAGCAATGGGCTATTAACAATCTCTGGTGATGCCACTTTATGCTTTGGCTGTTTTTCCAAATTAATATTAAAATGAAAAGGTACATGTGGAAAATGTTAATTTTTAATCAGCGTGTATTTTTCGAATCATATTGCTTTCTAAAGTGAGAACTAGAACTCTTCGATTTTTTTCAATTTTACAAGCAGATAATAAGAGGTCATACACCCCTTTGGGGATGTTTTCCTAAAGTGGAAGTTAAGATTTAGTGAATTGAATGCCCTCTACTAGTATTTGAACCATTCTTGTATTTTTTGATTCTGCATTAGGAAGTCATGTATACATAAAACACATTTAGTGAAAGTACCAGCACTGTCAATTTTTGTTTTAGTTAATTCCTGAAACTCTCTCCCCATCCCTAACTACTCACCAGCAAAGAGAATAAACAGAAATAAAATTTTTCAAAACCCAGCTGAATGAATGCTTTCCCAAGGACCTGCATTTGTTTTCCTCTCAAAACAGTACCCTCAATTTTCTGTTTAAAGCTTTTTGCATTCAAGAGCTGCCTCTTTTCCCTAGGTGAGTTCACTTGAGCTTCTTTTTCCACTTCAGCTTTTTAGCTGGCTACTCTCCCTCACAACCTGATACCTGCTCAAATGTCCCCACTCGAGCTGAGACAGATCCAAAAGGCACTTGCAGAGGGTGTTGGCCGCGATCCCGAAAGCCTTTCTGCTGGCACTTCAAGGCACTGAAGTGTTTGCCTGCTCCCATCATCTCCAGCTGAAAGAGGAGGGAGCTGAGCTTCCCCTTCCACTGTGGATGACAGCAAGGTAAGACACATCAGCCTAAGGAGCAACAAATCAAATCAGGCCCTGCTCAGCTCCTGACCTGAATCCCGTCCAAGGTGATGGTTTTCACCAGAGTCAGCTCTGACTCTGCACCAAGCAAAGCCAGACTAGAGGCTGCTGTGAACTAAACAAGGAAGTTTTCTAAGGCTGATGTGCCTCTCAAACTTTGGAAAAAAAATTATTTGTTGAAAAAAGACAGGTTAATCAGTACCAAAACAGAGTTGTGCTGCATCTCTCAAATTCAATATAAAAACAGAAGACTAGGAAGTGAGGACATTTTTAAGACAGGCTTCCTCAGTGTCCTAATTTTTTATTATTTTAATTATATATTTTAATATATTTAATATAAAAGCTTGAAAAAAAGGAGGAACAATATACAGAAAGATTTCACAAATATCAAATTGAAATTAGTTGGCTGGCTCAAACCAGACCCTGTCTTAAATCAAGGGAACTATAAATTTTTTTATAGGATTTTTAAAAATTTTTTTATAGGAACAATTGTCAGGATTCTTTTGTGTTGTGTGAGTGTGTATTCATGATGGGGAAATCATCATACTCCTAGTTCAGGAGCATGTTAGCTTCTTGAACATTTCTGTTCCAATGCAGGTTATAATCTTCATTTCCTCCTACTTTTGTAAAAACCCTGACTGGGTGACAGTGTGGAGTTTCATATCTCAGTTACCAAAGAAGGAAGTCCTGTATTTTTCCTCTCTCTAAGCTTTCTCAGATATATTCTGTCATTGTTATTCTTCCAAATTTAGACATGCAAATCAAACCAAACTGGAGTATAACACCACCTTCATCTTAGAGAAATATATGAAGCCAAAAGGTGTTAAGAGTACTTTTTAAAGATATTAAGGTATAGAGAAAAAAACCCCAAAACACAGAAAACAAAATTTAAACAGACAAAGCCTACCATTAAAACAAATCCAGGCTATCATATTCTGTCACAGTTTTAAAATAAATACAACTGATTAAACAGGAGCTTACTGGCCTGACCTGAGGTGTCATTTGTGAAATATTGCCCAATGACTGGGCAGCTTCCCCTTTCCTTCATTCAGCAAACCCTGGTAAAACTCAGCCCTGAGGTCAGGTGTAGCAGAGGATGTGTCGGGAGATCAAATCAAGCCCGGGGGTCAAGGAGCACACGGAAGGTGCAGCAAGGCACAGACTTAGCAGGGCTTTACAACCTCACCCCAGCTGTTTGTGGAACACAGGAATACTCATACCAACAGCCATACCACGGGCAATCTACGGCTGGAACTATTTGCAGTCATTTTCAGTATTTCCAAACGGAAGATGTTTGGCTTCTCTGCACTTCTTGGTTAATGACTACTTCTGCATCCTCTGGGGGAGAAGAGGGCAGAAGGCAAGACTTTGAGAGCTACAGGCAAAATGCTGGGAAACTCCGTGTGGCTGTTTCTGCTTCTCATGGCACCAGCTCCAGCTCACCTGGAGGCCAGTGATAGAGAAGTTATTTAGGACAGGCAGGGACAGGATGAAGTCAGTGCCCAAACAGAGGAGGCTCCCAAGCGACACTGCAGCCCTGTCACAACATTAACAGCCCTTTACTGAATCCCACATTATTTAGCCTTATTGTTTGGCTCATATTTGTTTTCTTGGTGCTTTCCCAAAAGCCAAGTGTCTTTCTTTTCCAGACCAGCAAACAAACAGTGCAAAATAAACATGCTGCCTGGCAAGCTACACAGCTTCAGCACAGGTTGAGGAGTCACTCTGAGTGTGGATGAGGCAAACAAAACAACTCTTGCCCAGACGACAAAGCAAATATTCCATTCGTGTCATTTTGGCCGTGGCTTGTGTCAGGAAATCAAAGGCACAGGGGACCCCATCTGCTCAGGGGAATGGGCTGGGATTGCTGCCCTTGGGAGCTGCCCTGCCACCAGCAAAGAGCCATGGTGTGGAACCAGGAACCAGAGAGGTGTAATCTCAGCCTCCAGCACGCCTCACCTTTTGCTATGCCTGGAGCTGGGGGGATTGAGTTCGCGTACTCAGGGCACGAATAAAGGCAAACTTTTCCAAACTATTTTAATGTAAACACAGGGGCGTCCACAGCTCACCAGCAGGGCAGTTCAACTGGGACGACTGCCAAGGAGCACATTTAATGCAACGTATTTCATTTACTCCTTAACAATGGGAAAGTGGCACTCTCTTGCTGTTTCAGCGCTGTGCCCACCGCTGCCTACGTGTCTGCCCACAGGTCTTGTGCCCTACGAACACTCCCGGTCTGTTAACATGAATCTGCTTGTTTGCTTCCCTCTTCCAGCCTGGCTGCCACAGCCTATCCCAGGTCTCAAGCCCAGCAAGGGGAGGAGGAATTCCCTCCTTGCCTCCCAGCGTGCTGGTAATGACACAGCTCCATCTTTTCCCAGCTGTACCTTTGCCCTTGTGTTTCCAGCTGCCAGTGGACATTCACATGCCCCTTCTTAAAATTTGCCTTCTCTCCTACTGCTCTTGCAAGCCCATTAAATACTTGTAGTAGCCCCATTTCATCCCCCTCCCAACCACTATCTGTGACTAGCAAATAAATTGTTACTGCAGTGAATTTATTATGTTATTTGAACAAATACCAGCAGCTCTTTCTTGGTTTTGTGAAAAATCATGAAAATTCATGGCCAAATCTAAAACAGAGAAAATATTTTTGCTGTTACGTGATTAAAGGTGGAAAAAAGAAAGCAATTTTAAAACATCAAACTAAGATATTTTATCACTTTGCATGCTTAAAAATAAGCATGCACAGAAGCATTTTGCTGAATTGTAGCCTAAATGTTTTTTACCTTCTGGGACAAAACCCACAGTACAGTAATGATGATGAGTAGCAAAACAATCTGCTAATTCTGTAAGTTTTTCTTTCCAGGACTTTTTTTCCATTATTGAGTGTACACACTATGAAATGAAATAGATTCAGCTCATGCAGTTTTTCCTTTGGACATAGACATGGGAAAAAATACTAATCACATGGTTCAGTGCAGTGCTCACAAAACTTTCAGCTTTCTGTTTGCTCTTCTATTGCTGTGAAACAACTGTAAGTGCACCCCATATATTAGCATACAAATAGTGTATATAATTCAGTGTAAACGGAATTGTTTATAAACATCAAACATTATTTATAGAGCTCACACATGTTACCATGGAAACAAAGTAATTGCTGTACCATTAGGACCCAATTTCCCTGTGCAGTGAGAGAGAATGGCAATTTATCTGCATCTGGGTGGTTTCACATTGCTGCTTGCAGTCACAGATCTCCCCTGCAAAGCATCTCTTGGATGTGGAACTAGTTTTGACTAAAGAGGAAAAGATCGGATCAATATAAGAGTGAGACGACTTGAAACAGAAGTGCACGTGTGAGAACACTGCAATTATTGCACAGGAGGGATGTGAACTATTCAGTGATGGGAATTCAAAGGCAAACTGAGGAATTTCGAGCCCAGCCAAAGGTCACTGTAGGCCAGTGTTTCCCATCTCACCATTGCCAGTGGTCAGTGGTTGCTGCCACCTGTTTGCTGCTCGGCAGCCTCGGCGAAGCAGCAGTATTGATTGCAGATCCCCGAAGGTAAAAAATTAGCAAGAAGAGACATCCTTGCTTATAATCCTTCTAGTAAGGTCAAGGGCTGAACGGAGCAGAGAAATGTTTTTACTCTTTAAAGAGAATGGAGTATGTGCACTGTCAATATTTAAAGGTAAACAGAACTTTATCAGACAACTATAGGGGCAGAGTTTGTAAAGGACAGATATGTCTGCATACAGAGAGAGAGACGTCAACTGGGATTTCTGTTAATATGAGTAAGAATATAAGGCATTAAGAGCACTGCTTTCCTTCTTGCACTTGAAGTGGAGGCTGTGATATAAGGAAAACATGTTCTTGGACCTAATAGTGTTAATAGCAAGATTATCACAACTTGGCAGTAACAGCTCCCAACTTGGTCTTTCCTGCCCAGCAAGAGCCCTTTAAGAGAGTTAAGAGAAATTCATCACAGCATCATACCAGACTGCATCAAACCATGGCTTGAACTGATCATGCACGTTTTGGTATAAAAAAATATAATGAAATTCTGAGCTGACATTATTATTCTCTTCAACCAAGATTTATAAAGATGAGCAGACAAGATCCTTGCACTTTTGAGGAAAGGTTCACACTGAGGCTAATTTTGCAATATCACTGCAGGCACAGCTCCTAGACATAGTGAGAATCACAAGGTTACTCTGAAAAGACTGCATGTAGAAAGTCCCATTACTCCATGAATTGAGTAATTATTCCCCAGCTAGATTTCCTATGAAGTGTCCTGCATTTTGCCTCATCAAAAAGTGCTCCTAAATTCAGAATGGAAGATTCCTTTGTGTAATCTGTGCTAACAGCAGTAAAACCAGAATGGCTCCTATATTTCTGACAGAGATTTTTCCCTAAGGGGGGGAAAAAAGTCTTCTCCCTCCTTGCAGATCTAAAAGCAGCAAAGTACTTCAGGAGGCTTTAGGATAAAAATAAAAGGCAGGAGTAAACACAGGGTATAATTATCATCATCTGTCTTCTCTGTGAATCCATACATTTTATATTCCATTTAAAACAGAAAAAAAAAACCCTCGATGGGACGTCTTCCAGTGAACCAATTTAGCTAATGAGAGTGAATATCAATGACTGCTGCTAATCAGAATGGTATTAGCATAAATTTTACTTAATGAGGACATATTTGCCTGGTGCAAGGAGCAAAATGCTACTGAGATAGATTGTAAAATGCAATGGATGGGTAAGTCTCATCTGAAAAAAAACCCCAGCAGATCAAGTAAACAGAACTGTGTATGTGGTTCCTGCTAAAATAGATTTTTTTTACAACCGAGGATTTTAACCCCACTTGAGGCTTTTCAAACTTCTCCATTATAATAGAATGCTATCAGGTCTTTAAATGTGATGAATTAAACACCCTGGGGAACAGCTTGACAAGAGATTCCATTGAACTCTTTTAACCTCATGTGGGTAGGTAGATCACTGAGGGAACTTGCTTTTTTCAATTTAAAGCATGCAATACATGCATTCTGCTGCCCAACAAAAGTGTATTTTCCCTTTGTGCATTGTGTAAGGCTCTTTTCTGAAAAAATCCTTACTACTCCTCTCAGCTTCAAAAGCAGCAATGGTACATTGCCCTCTGTCTGCCTGTGAGTGTTCTTGGGTGGAAAATTCCCTTTGGCCACTATTGTCCTGAAGGAGTTAAGTCCCAGCAGCATCCTGGAGCTGTTCAGCACACTGCATTTCTTCCTCTACACAGAATCCCTGTTAGACAGTCTGAGGAGGCTCCATGAACAATATGAAAGATTTTTGTCTACAGTAACATAAAGGGGTTAGAGTTCAATACTCTCACAAAATATTTATTCTTATGAAATGTTATTTGTAGTGTCATTCTTGTATATACCTGCTTTGAAACTCCTAACCTTAGATTCTTCTATGTAAAGGAATATAGGGCACAAGTGTTCTTACCTTTGATATACTATAGGATCTAACAATATTTAACTGGTGAAGTCATTTTTGTTTCCAAACCTGTGTCTCAAATATGCTTGGGAACGTGGAAACTCACAATGCCCTTATTCATGACATCAAAATCAGTTCCATGGTAACACATTGTGATGACAAAATACACAGATTGCAAGGTCACAAGTCACACTTAAGAACAGGCAGGGGAGAAATTGTTAGTTTAATGAATAACATTAGCCAGTTCCAATAGGAATAAAAATAAAGAAAAAAAATAAAGTGCCTAAAGTAAACACCCTTAAATGCACTTCAGAACCATTTCATCTTAAGTAGTTCTTCAAAGGCAGAAGGCTTCCACAGATTTCACCTCTGCAGAAAAGAGAAGCCAATGTTAAGAAGAAAAGAGGTGCTGTATATTAATGATGGCCCTATTAGTGCTTTTACATGCACAGAGAGAATCAGCAGCTGCAGGGAAGAAATGTTGGAAGAAAAGGAGTCATGTTAATTCCAGGCTAAGTCCCAGAAAGCAACTGATGATTCTTATGCTCAGCAAGGACTGGGTTCTTGAAGGCACTTCTGAAACTCGCATGTCCTTTTTCCACAGACAGGTATTTGGAACATTTCTGTCACAGAACTTGGCAAGGACAACTGCAGTGTGTCTCCTTCTACTGAATTTGAAGTGATTCTTCCATTGCTTGTTTTCTGAATGCTGCATCACAAGAAAGCAATCCAGGTTTTAGTGGTTTTAATGTCGAAAGGCCACCTCTGACATTTAAGCCCTTTTGCTGCAAGGACCCCACTCTCTGTAGGTATGAGAAATTCCCGTAACCAGCTCATCACCGGAGTAGATAAAGGCTGCAAAAGAGAGAAAGGAAAAACACAAAAGAGGAAAAGTCCAGCCCAGTATCCAAACAAATGCCAGGCACCTCTAAGTCTTTGACACCTCCATTAGATTTGCCTGTGATTTCCCAGGCAATGACAGGAAAAATTTGGAGTTCTTCAATCAAATGAACCAGAAAAATCTGTGGTTAAGGGAATGTTCTTGCATATGGCATGTCTTAGTCATTAGGTGGTTGGTCCATGAAGTAACTGCACAAAAAGTAACAAGAACACATTTGAATGGGTTTTCCCTCCTGACTCTTACATCTAAGTCTTCTTTGAAATCACAGCTCAAATATGTCACATACAATCTATTTGACGTGACTGTGTCATAAAATTGGCACTGTATGTTCTATGCTTGCCGCAGTCTGAAAGGTCAACAGAGAGGATAGATTTCCTTTAGCCTCTTGTTTAAACAGCATCTTATTTTTATTAGAAAAGATGGGTTTGGTTTTTTTACCATATCATGGCAGACAGCCCTATCCCAATACATCCTTACATAAATAGCGACTGAAGAGCCAAAAAACAAATTGCAACTTAAACTCTATAAGGAGAACCACGTCAGATTAGCCTTCTTTCCATATATCAGAGCAAAGGATTTGAAAGGTAGGAGCATTTCAAAATGGATCAGAGAGCAGCTTTGATTTTATTTAAATTATGTAAAATCACTGGATTATTCAAAAACAATAAAGCATGCTTTGGTAAGGCATTAACATTTTAAACATATTGTACTCTGGTGGTGGAGGGAATGGTAAAATTCCCTCTATATTAGATAAAACGGCTTGACAGTTGCATACATACTTAACCACAGGTGGGGGGTTCTTCTTAATTTGGTGTCTATCATGTGATGCCTCATAAGCAAAGAATAGCAGGCCATGCTGCTTTATTCAATTGGGTTATGCTTTTACTCTTTCTTCCTGCGTGTGAAAAGCATAACAGAGAGCTAGCAGAGCAGAAGTAAGATGTGTTTTGTTAGTTGTCTGAAGCCCTGGGGCCCGGAACCGGATAAGTCCTGATATTATACCCTGGATTGAGCAGAATAAATCCATTTTGTTTCCTCCAAACATTTAGCCATTAAAAAAATATGAGATAGAAAAACAGACTTTGCTGTCTGCATGCCTTCTTGTAAAGCTTGTATTGTGGAAATGTCAGAATCATTAGGTCATTGGCATATATTTTGCAAGCTAATGCTTCTACTTTAATTCTCACTGGGGACTGCATGTCTGTTTTTCAAATAAAACCCAGACTGAAGAAGGTGAAGAGAGCTTAAAATGATGCTGGTAATGCTCTATGATGGTTGATAACACGTCAGGATATGAATAATTAGGAAGTATCAGCCAAGGTTGATACAACTACAGCTATTAAAGTACCAAACCCCACAAAAGTAATTGGTAAGTGTTAAAATTGCCTCATAAATATTTGTGGCTCCTTTTAAATGCACAGAGAGGCACATGACTGAATAAAGTTTTAAAATAAATGCAGCACAAGAAATAAATTTAATATGTGAAATCATGCACATAATAGAAGCACAGCGGGTTATACTTCAGAGGAGACAAGAGGATGAATTTGCTCCTGAATCACTCAAGACAGATGCAGAACAAGCGGTCACAGGAACACAAGCTCCATTCCAAAAAGAGCTGTTTGTCTCTCAAAACACACATGACAGACAAAATCTGGCAAGAGCTGAAGAAAGAGGTTAATAATAGTAGTCATAATAACACAAGTAGAAACACTCTCAACTCACAACTGGATAAAAGTCTTGAACTTGCAGCAGTTGCTCTTCTGCCTGAGTGCTCACTGCCCAGATCAGCTTTTTCAGCCTCCTGCAGACACACACACTTTACTCTGTGACTGAGCACCAGAGCACCTCTGCTGGGGGAGAAAGGACAGATTCCTCCACTTGAAGTCCTTCTATGCAGAAGCAGACCCAACTCCCCTGCACACTCCTGCAGCCCTGCCAAAGGCTCATGGCAGGGAGTGGGACAGGTTTGGCACCTCCAGGTTTTCCATCTTGAGCTTGGGGCTCTACTGAACTCAAAATAGCCACTTAAAACCCAGCCAAAACCACTGGGTGCTACCTCGACTTCATAGCATGGCCAGTTTAAACTACTGGAAACCACAAGTTTGGTGAGATTTTGATATGAGTTTATAAATCAGCCCAGATTTATCTGAAAGAAGAATTCGGAATCAGTAGACGAGTTAGTGGACTTGAATGAAACTTCAGACAAACGCAGTTTTTATTCTGAATTTCCAAACAAATCCTCAAACTAAACAAATCTCATGCAGTTTCTGTTTTCATTGTGGACGTCTTGCATAGCTCAAACTAGTTGCAGATTCCCGTGTCCATTTTTATATTTCTGATCCATATTTCATGGTTGCATGCTCCATAACAATCCTCCAGGATATATCCTGACTGACTTTCACAGGAACTTCATGTACTGTGGCATACTGGCTTAGGGTTACATTGCTCCAAAACACAAGGAAATCAGCTGTGAACACTGGAAAGTGCTATTTCACCTGGTGTTTCTCAAGGTATTAGTTTAACTTACGAGTATTCCAATAACCCAAAACTTTACTGTAAACTTCTTTAGAGTGGAAAGGCAAGACCCAAAGAGATTGTGAGCATGTGCATAAGCAAAACTCCATAGCCATCAGAACAGATATATATTGTAAAATCTGAACTCTGCTCTGAGTTTTGCTGATCTCCTTCTTCAAACTGCTCTTCTTTTGTACTCATTTGACTTAAAATCAGTCTGACTCTAACAACCTATGCAAAACCCATTCTCTGTCATTCCTCTGAAACTGGATGGCATTTACATTATCCTATATGAGTAAAAGATGAGTTTACAGGCCCTCAGCTTTTACTTGAAGCCTCCCCTTTTCTCCACTGCAGAAGTGGTTGAGGTAAACAGTAAATAACTTGTTAGAAATGCTAAATTGAGATATACTCAATTCTTTCTGTGATCAATTCTTGTCCTTCAATGAAGCGTATTGGGAAAAGATGAATTCCCAAAAGCTTGAACACTGGAATAAAATAATTTTCAGACTGTATGCCCAAAAAAACCTTAAAAATATGATCTATGCACTGTAAATAATCCTGTTAAAGCAGCAGGACACTGTCTGACAAAGAGCAGAATGTCATCTCAAGCATTAGTACCTCCAGTGAATGATTGTAGACTTTTCAGAGAGGAAGATGGTTCACAGAAAAATCAGGACAATTAACAACTTCTTTGAAAAAATGTAGAAGGAAAGTTGGCTTGAAATTTATTTATTTTTTTTAAATGAATACATATCTTCAGAAATGGTTTTGGATAGAAATTTGCTCTGATTATTAGCCCAGAGGTACATTTATTTAATCTTAGCTGCTACACAGAAAGAGTTTGCCAAGTATTGGCCTCAGGTATTTTCTTTTCCAGATCAAGCACAAGAGCAACTGGAACATGATTAAAAAGAAGCCCATGTTATTGCTCCTGTGAGCATGATGGCAATGCTTTTTGTGGCTTAGGGCAAAGGAGGACACATGCTGCACGAGAACTGGCCATCTAAAAGGCATGGAGCATTTAATTTCATCCTGTCCTTAGATGTTTACTGACTTTGTGGCGAGCCCTCTCTGCCTCGGTTTCTCACTAATTCCCTCTTTTCACAGTTAGCTTATTCTAGACAAGTCTGTGGCTTATGAGTAGCGATGCAAGATTCTCACTGGAGTGGTGACTGAGCGTTATCTGATCCCATAAATTTGGAGGCAGCCTCTAGAACCTGAGGAGATAAAGGGATAAGTGCAGGGCTCGTGTCAATCACAGCACTGCTCCACTACATCTGTTACACAGCTGAAAAAGGTTCAAGCAACATTTTCCCCTTCGTGAAGACAGTGAGGAGAAGGGCAAAACTGGCCCTTCTCCTCACTGAAGAGAAGGCAAAACTGGCTATTAGTACATAGAACTAGGTCAGAAACACTAGATTTATTGAGGAGAAGAGCAAACTAGTTGCCATTCTAAATTACAGAAATCACAATGCTGCAGTTTTGGGAAAAATCAAACTATGGGGGTAAAAATTTCCTAGGAGAGACAAAAAGACGGAAAAAACTCTAACGTATTTAGCAAAATTTTTTTTGACTGTGACTGATTAAAGCTGTAATCAGATTTTGATTTAGCTCTGTGGATCACAGAACCAAAACTTTAGCCATAGCCTTAGCCAAACACCAAGACAAAAAGCAAGAGATTGTGCATGCCAATACTGGGAGAAATAAAAGAGAAGAAAATGTTGTGGAACTCTTTTCATATATAGCTACAGGGTTTTATAGGTTAGACTTGGGTATTAATAGGTATTAATAGGCAATAAGCTATTCTCACACCCAGAGAGTGTGTACAGGATATTAGTCAGCTGAAGTTACCAAAATCATTTTGAAAAGAAAACCTATTTATAGGGAAAGCATTGATAAAATCTTTCTTTGATGACACTAGGGTAAAATCAAACCATACCATGTGGATGTGAACTTCATGTAAAAGTATAACAAAATCTAGAAGAAATAACATTCATAATTGTTTTCTTATAAAACATTTTCAGGAAAAGGAGTACTTACTCAAGGGGTGAAAATGCCAGATATTAGGTTGTTAAGGAAGTGCATACAGTAGGAATACAGAAGCCATTAAGAGCTCAAAAATATATTCTCAGATGTTTTTAATGGCACAGAAAAGCTATCAACAGAACACAAAATAAAGTTAACAGAATTCAAATTCCCTGTTATACGTGTGCCAACGCATACTTAGAAGCATACTTAGATGAAAACTTATGGAAGAAATTAGACTTATTGCTCTGAATCCAGAAGAGAGTACTGATGCACTTTTAGAATGGGTCTTTTGTCTACCAGCTCCAGAAGAGGAAGCAGAAACCTTTTACCCACACCTTGAGCTTAAAAGACAGAGGGAGAGAGACTTTTTACAAGAGTGTGGAGTGACAGAACACGGGGAACGGCTTCACACTGACAGAGGGTAGGTTTAGATTGGGTATTAGGAAGAAAATCTTCCCTGTGAGGGTGGTGAGGCCCTGGCACAGGTTGCCCAGAGAAGCTGTGGCTGCCCCATCCCTGGAAGTGCCCAAGGACAGGTTGGATGGGGCTTGGAGCAACCTCGGAGGTGTCCTTGTCTGTGACAGGGGATGGGATGAGAAGGGCTTTAATGTCCTTTCCAACACAAACTATTCTGGGGTTTTACGTTCTACCTACCTCCTAAGGGGCCCAGCCAATGCCTGTACAGATCTCCACATATCTACCAGGAAGAGTGCTTTTTAATAAACACATTTTCCCCCTCTTCCTCACATCTCACCCTAATTAGTTCAATTTTTCAATGGAAAGATTTCTTTAGAAAGAAAATTATAGTCCGTGAAATTTTAACATAGACCCTCTAAACACAGGGTCTATGTTAAAATTTCACTGTAAATATTAGGCTGTGCTCTGTGCCCATATAATTTCCTGAAAGGATATCCAGACATGGGAATATACTGAAGTTTAGCTATGGCATTTTGCTGTGAGTATAAACAATAGAATGATATCACGGACAGGGAGTCAGTGCTGTGAGCTTGGAACATAACAGACAGCAGAGTAAAGGTAGGAGTGAATAATTAACTTCTATAGGAAAAGCAGGACTGATTGAGGGGCCCTCCTAGGCCTTGGGGGGTTAGAGATGGCTATCAATACTTCTTTACTTACAGAGAAGGAAAGTACACATGAATGATAAATTTGGCTGGAAAAAAATTCTATCCAATTTGACTGCCATAAGTGTTGGTCTAAAAAAACCTTAATCTGCAAAAATTGTGTACGAAACACATTAATCATAATAATTAGCCTAGGAACAGCTTATGAAGAAGACACCCTTCCTTTGATTTTCTGGTGGTAATTGCTATACAGAATCATCACCTGAACCTGCTATGTGAGGTCTTGCAACAACATTTTGGCAACTACAGAAATCATCAGAGACTGTAGGTAATGCTGCAGGAAACCTAACAGAAAGTGAATGCCAGAAAATATGGACAGGAAAATTAAAAGCTTCCAGTGCTTATGCATGCACAACCCTCCAGCTCCTCGTTTGCCAAAGCAGGCTGTGAAACGCTTATGCCAGTGGTGGGGAAAAGAGTTTCACAAACAGAAAAAGTTATTTCAATTGCAGATGGATGATTTGCAGCCAGAATACAAACCTGGAAAAGATCTCTTGTCAGCAGACACTGTCTGAGTTTTCAGTAAAAGAGAGGTAGCACAAGCACCAGATGATGTTGCTCATGTAAATAGCTTCAGGAAAGTTTTCTCGGTCTCAGACAGGATGCGATCGGTCACTGCAAGAGACAGTAATGCAAAAATGAGACTTTGCTAAAGGTTATGCCACTGATTAAGGCTGGATGACTTCTGAGTGTAAACCTACTTCTTCTAACAACTTTGAAGGAGAAATCTATGTGACAGACAGCACTTTGCTCAGAGCTTCGAGATCACTGGTGTGTAAAATTGCAATGTAGGAAATATGAAAGTGACTACATGCAAGGTCTGGGGACACCAGGAGTGGGAAAGACTGGTTTAAAATCATACGAAATTTGATTCAAAATCAGTGCAGATTCAGGGGAGAATAAAGCCCTATCAATACAATAGCAAATGTCAAAAACAGGAATATTCAGAAACTAGAGGGGTGGGGGAGAAACTGTAATTTTAAACAACGTAAGACCTATAGACCACATTTGATGTATATAGGTGTACGTACATAGATGAATAACTATTCATGTTTTGGCCGGCAGGACAGGCAGATGGAGACTCAAGATGTGCCAGAGGAAGTTTAGGTTGAATGTCAAGAAGATTTCCTTCACTGAAAGGGATGTTAATCATTGGCAGGGGCTGCCCATGGGGGTGGTGGAGTTCCTGGGAAAGGAATGCCTGGACATGGTACTCAGTGCTCTGGTCTGGGTGACATGGTGGGGATCAGTCTCAGGCTGGACTCAATGATCTTGGTCTTTTCCAGCCTTAAAAATTGTGTGATTATATGGTTATTCCTAATTTCCAGAAATACGATCATTACAGTGCTCAACCATGAAATTTGTGACCACACATACAAAATGTCTGTTTGCATAAGTTACTTGCCTTGGAGAACCAAAGACGGTATTAATGCATTTTTTGTAAATTTGTATACATACATGGAAACAAACTGATACAGAAGACACACTGTGACAGTATATCACACAATTAAAAGACTTTTCATGCACACAATAGCCCACTGAAAATATCTGGCAGCAAACACAGTTATGAAAATCACTTGTGTCCTGTAAAACAAGTTCATTTATTTCTCTGAGATTACCAAAAAAGTCCACACGAATAGTGATCACCTTAAAGCTGCATAAAAGAAAGAGGGAAAACAGACATCCTGAAGCTCCAAGATCTGAATCAGAGCAGACTAGAAATGGAAAGGGGATTAGCCAACATCAGTCTGAGGACTGAACAGAACATTGTGGAGAACATCTCTACAACTAAAGGAGTACCAGATCAGAGCCTAGTGGACAGCTCTGAAGGATTTGCTGTATCATCAGGTGAATTTTGTCCACTCCTTAATGGAGAAATGAAAGTCCTCAGTGGGGTCCAAGACCTTATTTTAGTTCACACCTACCAGTGTAAGCAGCCTGACTTTGCTCTGGGAGCCATCTCCTTCTCTCCCAAACTCTTTCTTTGAGCAGTTGTTAACTCACTTTGAAAATGCCAAATGATTATTTTGGCCACCAGCTAAAGACATAAGATGAGCCTCACAGAACTTAGAGTTCAGGTAGACAACCATAATGATGGTAGATGGGAAAAGGGAAACAAAAGAAGCTGAATGTCAAGAGACAGGCAGAGGGAAAGGAAACCTTCTAATTTCTTCAGTATGTTACTAAAAGTTTCCATTTCCATCTCCACCAGCATATTTTTCAAGGCAGTTTAAAGAAACAGGTCATCTTCTGGGCAAACTGAGTTCTGCAAAAGAGAGGGCGAGAGACAGGCAATATTTGTAGTGTATATAATAATTTGCTTCACAGGAAATTGCCCCAAGACTACAGGGTGCGGCCGTCCTGCAGAGTCTGCTCCTGCTCAGCTGTATTACTCACCCAGAGTTGATCAATATTAGCAGTTCAAGATCCCTGAAGTAACTTTCTAGACTTGAAAGATTTATTATAGCCATTTTGTCTTGATCCCTCCTTAGATTTCCCCCCTATTTTGTGTATTTAGACCTCAATGGAGAAAAATAATTTAGGAGTGTATTTAACATTAAAGAGGTGATTAATGCCTAAAGACATCAATAGCAGGTAAGAACATAATTACTTACGTCTAAAATAAAGATGAGATTTGTAGACTCTAAGTGCATTCCTAAAAAGATTTCTTAGGGGAGATCTTTTCTTCTTGTTCTGCTTCCCTGTAAAGTGCCTAGCACAAAAATTTCTGTAAAAAAAACAAACCAAACCAAACTGAAAAAGCAGAAAGGTTTCCTTGCAATGATGTTTAAAAGGGAAACAAGATTTTGATTTGCTTGGAACATAGTATATTTTAACACACATTGATTTCTTCAAACAATTCAGAATCTGTATGAGGGGATTTTCAAGCCAGTGTAATTTATCTTTTGAATTTTCAAGAATAATATCTATGCCTACGCTTTTGATTCAGACACATTAAGTAAGAAACTTTCCTTCCCTTCTTTTGCAAGGCCTGTTTGATGCTGTTTCTTGATCTTGAATCGGTTGTTGACTCATATAAAATGCAAATCAAGTCCTTTTACACAATGAATCATCGCTGCCCTTGGTTAAGGGGTAAGAGGAGATGGGAAGGGAAACAGCATTTCTGGACAATACTGATGATTGAGGGCTGGCATGACTCACACTTAGGAGGTCTGCTGCATTTCAAGTCAACAGCTGAGGAGATTAAGAAGCAACTTCAAACAGGGCATTCAAAGGGAGAAGAAAACAGGAACTGGGATAAGGTACAGAGTAATGCACACAGCCACATCCTGAAGCCCTCACTGATGCAAAATTCCCAACCATATTACCTTTATGGTTTCTAAGCACAAAGCTTAGAGTTCATGGTTTAAGACTGGCCCTCAGTTAGCTGGGAGTTCCAAAGGGCCCCGAGTCCAGTCAGTAGAGTTTTAAAGTAATTATTTCTTGGTCAGATTTTGTAACAAACAGGAATCCAGAGAGCTGTATGTAAACTTCCTCAAAAAACACAGTTTCCTTCTCATATACACAGCATTGTTATGAAAACTGTTGGTGTATCTGTGGTTAGAAGGAAAAGGATATGGACAGTGACATTTCCATTTTCTGAAAATTAGGTGGGGAAGACAACTCTCAAAGAAGTATCAAATAAACCATTTTTGTATCCCATCTAATTTTACTCTATATGGGAACTTAATATGGAGTTAGAAAAATACCTGTCCATGCAGCAAAGCATTTCTTTGCTGATGAGAAAGAGATAGAAATAACATATTACAAAATCAGTAAAGTCAGAAGTGTACCCACTTTGCTATTTACCACTGTCAGATAACATTTTTTCGCAAACAGAGGTGAAGAAAATGAAAAATATTTCCTTCAGTTCTAAAAATTGGAAGAGGTTTTTGATCATTCCCTTTTAGACTTTCTGGGGGAAGGAGGAGGTGTTTGGTTTTTAAATCAAAGATTGTTCCATCCATTACTTTCCTACCTACCTACCACATACATTACAGCACACGAACCCCTTTTGTACTCGTGTACACCAGGTTGGATTGCAGAACCAATACTTCCCTCTTTGGAGTTGGAGGATGAGGAATCAACAGTCTTTTGTGCATGAGTCTTAATCCCATAATAATTGTCTAATTCCTTTCATATCCTTGTCACTGGTGTTTAAGGAAAAAAACTTGGCAAAAGAGCTTTAAAAAAAAAAGTCGAGGTATTGCTCAAAAGTTGAAAAAGAGCAGGGAAGAAGAGATTTACCTATTCTTTGAGCAGCAATGAAACAAATGCTTTTAAGAGTCCAGATGATTTAGCTCAGATTAATTTTGGATTAAAGAACAAACACAATTAGGATTACTTGGCAATTACACCGGGGTACTCAGCCAGGGATCCTGCCCAGAGATACCCTGGTGCTATCACTTTTACCCTAAGGAGGGTATTGGACTGAATGCCAAAGATCCAACCTGCCCCTGCTCTCGGCACGCAGCCGTCCACCAGCACTCCTCCTCCAAAATCCCTGGCCGCAATCTTGTCCCCCTCCTGCTCACCAGGCTTGCCAGCTGCTGGGGATCCATGGGAGCAGGATCCCAGCAGATCCGGGATCTGGTCTGATCTGAAGCAGCAGCGGATCAGACCTGGCTGCTGGCTTCGCCCCCGCCAGCTCCATCCCCTCCTCCAGACGGTACCAGCCAACTGCACCAAACCACACGTTCTGATATGACAGATTAAACACCAAGAATGAGGAAATCAAACAGCAGGCGAAATCCACCAGGCAAGTTCCCTGGACAAATATTTCCAATTAACTCTGCAAAGAGGGCCAGGTTCAGTGAAGCTGGCTCTGAAACCAGAAACCTCACGGTTGGCCAGGTGGGTTTCATGTGGCCGTGCTGTGCTAGCACTGAAACAGTTTCTGTAAAATATACCACAGATAGCTCCTAATTTGAAAATATTTGCATGAATAACAATGTATTTCATATGCATTCAGCCAGCTATATCCTTGGTTAAAGGAGTAAAGCCGCTGAGAAGTTTTTGAGAGAACATGTGCACAGAAGGGGCTATACATTTGTCTGTTCTCATCTGTATAAAACGAAAATAGGAAATCAGGTTGCCTAGGTTTTCCATTTTAACGTAACTTTCTAGTTACCATCTGATGTCAAGCTGCTAATTACACACAGGTGGTGCAACAGTCAAGTGGTGAAAGTTTGAGGCTTGTGGCACAGAATACTTACAGTTTGCAGGGATTGTAACATTTTCCACTGAGCAATGTGATACCGGATTTAGAGACATAAAGTTATGACCCCAAACTCCCACTTGCAAAGACACAGCCCAGTGAGTAACAACTACCAATATCCAGTAGTATCTCTTGTGCACCTCACATCAACCTCTGATGGAACTGAGGCATACTTGTCGTTCACTTAGGTGAACTCATATATTGGGTTTTCTGCTTTAAATTAGGTAAACTTACATCTTGGGTTTTCTTGCTTTGAATCCCTCTCTTTAAAACATTGATTCAAATATTTTAACTTGTACATGAAAATGCTGGAGGAATAAACTCCCTGTCAATTTCTACTTTTTTTTTTTTTTAAACAAATAATGTTTTGTCATATTTTACACAGCAGCATTTTCTGTTTCCTCAACCAAAACGAAATTAAATAAAACAAGATTCAGTGCTAGGCTGCAGTCTCACCCACACCTTCTGCACCTTCCTTTACATTACAGCCGAGCACACATCTATCAAGGGCAGCTAATTCAGGGCACCGTGTGTAACCAATTCACAGAAAAGAGCATTCAATATCAACATCCCCTGGTCAGGTCACTCCAGCCTGGATTTTAGATTCGTACACAGGGAGCTCCAGTTTGGTCCTGCATTTATTTGCTCTGAGATGCTGCCACCATGAGCTGTGACCAGGATCCCACCATATTAGTCCAAAGGCACACGCACAGGAGCAGCAGCAAGAAGCAGCAGTGCTCCAGAGAGCTGCCTTGCCTTGTGACACAAAGAGAACTGGGGAAGTTCGAGGGCAAGGACACGTGAAAGTGGTTTTAGGAAAGGGAAGTGGAAGAGGTATAAACATGGAGATCGCCCTGAGCAGAGAAGCCTCTAGAAAATTGACTGAGGCAACATGGACCTCCTCTGATGACAATGGTGGGCATCTCCACCTGGGAATCAGGGCTGTGCACACATTTTCCCCAAAAACACAGCCTTGCAGTAAAGAATATTCCAAATTTGCACCACCAGCTGCTCCTTCCCAGAAGATTAGTTCAAATAGTCATGTTAGCCCCTCCACTAAGCTCCACAGAAACACTCAGGTGACTAATGCTCTTCTGTAAATGATCCTGTTAAACAGATTCACAACTGGCAATTTAAATTCAACCATGTTTTTAAATACGGCACAGTCTGTTAGTCCTGCTCCCTCTTGCTCATGCAGCTGCCATCTATGTGATGGCAATGCTCAGTGGAAAACATACTTTTATTTTGAATAACGGCAGGCATCTTCCCTTGAAAAATCCAGTCCTGCAGTTTGGTTTTGCTTCAAGCTTTTCTCAGGAACAGACTCCAGGGGAAAACTCCTGAACTTTGTTGTGGGAAAGGCAGGTTGCTTTCACTGAGAGCTGTTTGGAGCCTGGGGAAAGTGAGTGTGAAGCAGCATAGAAAGAAAAGGGAAAATAATTCAAAATAAGGGAGCATTCAAAAATCCCTTCTTTGGCTAACACTAGCAGTAAATATCTCACTTGAAATACTGCAAGGAAATTCGGCTTGACTGCATGGGAGAGCTGGGGCAGACTGGGAAACTAAACACAGTAATTAACAGTGAGATTATAGCTCTGACAACGTAAAGTATGGCACAGCACAAGGAACTTTCTAATATTTTGCATTTCTCCATAAGAACAAGGGTAGAGTTTAAAATAATGCAGGGGGATTGGGAGAAAGTTAATCATTCAACAGCAGCTCCTAGCAAGGATCCCCTGAATCACTTTTGGAATGGCGTTGAAATGGACTCTTTGTGGGCACTCAGGTCTACATAAGTAGATCATGTTTTGCTAAATTGGTGCCTGATATGCCAGCTAAAACAATCCAGCCTTATTGCTTATGCAAAGAGTGGTCTGAAGCAGATACAATAGAAGTACAAGGGAAGGGATACAGGACTTGCCTGATCATTCAACCGTAAGGGTGTGCTGAAAGATTTCTTTCTGAGCCTCCTCCGGCACAGCCCCACAGAGAAAGCTGCTGCCCGGGCCCACGGAAGCCTGATTACTGTGCACACCGTGCACTAGCTCGGCAGTGAAGTCATTCAGTAGCCTGATTAAAATAACATCTTCTAATTCCCTTTTTGTTGTAATTTACAGTCTCTCTCCTTTGGCTGAACCTGCCAGCCATCCTGGAGGTGAACAAAGAGAATGTGCTAAAGTTGCCAATTCTGGGGCCTGGTGTGAGAGAAAGCTTTTGTTTCCAGAGGTTGTATTTACTCTGGAGACAGTTAATCAAAGCTCCACAGAGCATTGTAATTCTTCTGTTCCTTTGGTACGGGTATGAACTCTCGGTGTCTGATCCCTGCGACTGTCTTTCAAATCCCCTCTGTAAGCTCACTCCAATGTAACTTACACTAGGGCTGGTTAAGAAAGATCCAAGCTTTTTCAAAACGGCTTTAGATAATTAAATTACATCACTCGCGTTGTTGTATTTCCTACTAGCACCATGGACACCAGCTAACACAGCTGAAATGAGCACCAGGTAGATTTCAGCAGGAGGAAATTTAACACTCACAGCCCAAAAGGGGACCTGGATGGAGGCAGTTCCATTGAGGAAGTGAACATTTGGGACAATATGGCAAATTCATCAAGAGACTAATGTAAAATTGAAGGACAATGCATACAGAGACATACAAAACAGACAGGTGTTAAAAGTGTCTCACGTCTTCTTATCTTCTTAATTTGTTATTAACCCTACTCTAATGTTCCACATTGCCTTCGACCCTGAAAACTGCTTATACAGAATCAATGTGTGATAGGTCATTTGTCTTTCATTTAAAAATGACACAGAAAACTCCCTCTAAAGTCCTCTGGTGATGACCTGGCACCCTTTTTTTCAGGTACAGCTGAACAAAATAACAATTCCAATTCAGGCTCTCTATTTGATTTAAAACCACATCTGGACTCTATGACAAAAGACCTAGGCAGAGCAAAACTAAACTGGAGCAACTGGTGCTACTGAGAATCTGACAGGTCTCCTTTGATTTGTTAATGTCAGTAAGCTTTGTTATGAAGCACAACTTTCTTATTTCAGCATAGAATTATATAGGAAAGAAGCTTTCTTGATAAAAGAAATTCTGTGCTACTCAACATGCAAATATTATAAGCCTCATTTTAAATACAGATACTTAAATAAACAGATTCATAAAGCCAGCAAAGGTTTTTTAGCATGGACACGGATGCCAGTTATCCTAGATAAACATTAGCTATGAAGATCACTCACTTATTTTTAAACTGCTATTTATTTTTTAAATGGTTCCATTACACAAATGGAAACAAAGCACACCAGAAACAGAGTGCTCTGAGACAAGTCCCCTGAGCACTGCCTGCGTGCATAAATCCAGCCCAGAATATGCCCTATGGGCAGTGAACTCCAAACAATTTCAGCCTATCTCCTTGGAGAGAATGCTGCTGTACCTAGGATCAGTTCTGGGTGGTCTCTAGTTGCATTGGAGAGACTGTTTTAATACAGATAATTTAACATTGCAAAGTATTTTGGACTCTGGGGAACAATGATAGTGAGCAAACTGTGGAAACTGTGGTATTTAACACAGTTCCTTCACAATCTCTAAGAGATGAACCACACCAACACCTGCCTATGTCACCTTCAGTTTGTTTGGGCTGAAATTCAGCCGCTTAATTCCAGCGTTAGCCAGATGCTGAAGCTTGGAAAGGTGCCCCAACCCACTGAGTTTGGTGGAAAAGGCATTAAACTGGGACACAGAGCTATGGATTTGTCCTGGGTTCACTCACTCCTGGCCCTGGGTCACTTTGCCTCAGCTTCAATTTTAGCTTTGGTGATCTCTCAGCACAGTTTTGTAGGAATGTCTGCAACTGCAGGGGCAGGCTGGGGCTTCTGTGGGCTGCAGCCCTGAACCCCAGCAGCAGCAGCAGCAGCAAAGCACCAAACAGACTGTGCCACGAGCTACTGCTCAGAGGCTGCCCTCACACCACAGCACAGGAACAGCTCAGAAACCAACTCCCACCTCCCTGCAGGGAAAGCATCAGGGAAGTGCAGCTACACTCCACATTCCCCAGGCTGAGGTCTGCTTAGAATTGCCTCATCACATGGCATTTGCTCCTTGACTTTTGAGCAGTGGAAAGCATATATGCAATATCTTCCCTGCTCTCCCAGTATCGCATTTCTATTAAAATCATTGCAACAGATACCACAGAAGCAGAGTCTGTGCTCAGAAACAGCAGGAAAGGTGATCTATGATACAAGCTTTGTGTGAAAATGTAGTCCACCACACGAATGCAATCAAGTCTCTGAAAGATAGGAGAGGAGAGCAATACAACCCCAGCCCACAAACCAGGGCATTCAGATGCATTAACAAAAGATTAGGGCCAGTCACATAAAGATACTTGAACACAAAGCCCTTTTGTGGCATCAGAAGATGATTGTTATCTAATAAGTCCAGCTCAATATCCACCTGGAGCACTCTCAATTTGCTTCTGTATTTCCTCACTTTTGCTTTCTAGCAAGAGGTCCACATCAAACCTGAGAAAAGCTGTTTCCAGTGAACCACCCAAATTCTTAGCCCATGCACTTTCTTCACACTGTGCCAGCACACACAATGCCAATAAAGTCACAGAAGCAATTCTACAGGCAGTTACATGGGGGTTCCTTTCGTTGGCAAAGTGCTGCTCATTGAAGTGGCAGCATTTTGACTCTTTGTCAGAAGCTGAAATTGTGGCACTGAAAATCTATGGTGAAATCTGTCCCCTACTGAATGGCAAAACTCCCAGCAACTTTAGCAAGGCCAGGAAGAGATTTCATGTCCTGTATCTATAGCAACTCAGAGGCATAAATTGCATTTGTGGGACCTTAAAAGTCAGAAAGCAATGGGTGGTAATCATGACAAATTTGTTTTTCCCAGGATTCTTAGAAAACAGAATACAAATAAATAAAAATCCAGAATATTTTAACATTGCATTTTCCCAATCCCTGTTCATGATCAGCTACAAATCTTCAGACTTTCCCACTGCCAGTGGTCAATGATATCATTCACAGTGATTTTTCTACAACCTTCATTAGCTGGCCTTTCTTAGAGTTGTTACAGTTTCCTGTGGGCTTTGGTTTGACTTGTGTTTTTCTTGGCCATAAGTTGACCTGAAAATATGAGGCTATTTCAGGCAAAAGTATCAAAAAATAAAGTATGCTTCTTCAAACCCAATGGCCACACCCCTGCGCCTCCTGCCATTCTGTCCAGTTAGCATTTTTAAAGCACGCTATTTATTTATTTACTTATTTATTTACTTGCCCATTCAATTGAAATAGCAGGATTATTGGAGGCAACCAGAATATAGTTACAGAGGCTGTAACTTGGCAGTAGAATCCACATTCTTTCAAAAAGAATTTCAAGTCCATGGGGCCAGATGGGATGCACCCGAGGGTACTGAGGGAGCTGGTGGCAGTGCTCATGGAGCCACTTTCCATCATTTCCCAGCACTGCTGGCTCACCGGGGAGGTCCCAGGTGAAGGGAGGTTCCCCAGTGAAGGCCAGTGTGAGACTCCTGTAAGAGGGGCTGGAAGGAGGATCCAGGGAACTACGGGCCTGCCAGGCTGACCTCGGTGCCGGGAAAGGTCATGGAGCACATCCTCCCGAGCGCCATCAGCCAGCACGTGCAGGACAGCCAGGGCACCAGCCCAGCCCGCCAGGGTTTATGGGTCCTGCTTGACCCACCTGGTCTCCTAGGACAGAGCGATCCCCTCAGTGGAGGTGTCTGCCCGGATTTAGGAAAGCCTTTGACGCCGTTTCCCACAGCATTTTCCTCGTGGCTTGGACAGGGACAC